>WBNA01000353.1:430886-446687 GCA_013398345.1 Nothocercus nigrocapillus
GTGCTCATAATCTGGGATGACACAATGCAGCAATGTGGAAATGAGAGAGCCATGCTGTCTCACGTCTGCCCACAACTCACCAGTGTGGCCTAATGTTAACTAACTGGAAACAGCCCCTCGAACACCCACTTGCAACAACCTTACATCTAATAACAATTCTAGAGTCTCCATTAATTACAAATCTACCCAGTGATGTAAAAGTTAAAGAAATTCCCAGAGGATGTGAAAAAGGCTGGAAGGAAGCAATAAAACATGTTTACTGCACATGTATTTTCTTTTTAACGATATTATGTTGTAGTATGGACCCCTATTATGAGTCTGGTAATGGAGAAAGAATCGTTAATCACCAGTAAGTACCACACTGGGCAAGCAGGTATTGCATAAGGGCAATGCTCCTGGCATAATATGCGTTATTTGACTCATTTAAAATACATTCCATTTCTCAAATGCAGCACTTAACCATTCTAGAGTACTGAATAACAGTAATTTACTAATGTTTTTCTAATTAGATTCAAATAGGTTTAAACCAAATCGGTTTACTTGTAATCATAAAATAAAGACAGTAAAGGCAACCCTAGACACTCAAAAATCATCCAGTTTCAGAAGACTGTTAATTATTGCCATTATTTTGTAAAGAGACAGTAAGTATTAGATATTTCATGCTGTGCTTAATTTTCAGATTGATATATTTTATTGAGGCAAATAGACATCTAGATACCATCTTGAAACTAAAATTACTGTTAGCTTGTTTTACAAAAGAAATAATTGAAAGGAGATGTGCTTGACAACAAGATCCAAAATAAACATTTTTTTTTGTGAATTGAAAAGGTGCTATAAAAGAACATATTCTAAGGAAGTTTTACAAAAACAACTTATCAACAAAGAAATTTCCTCTTTCTAATTCTCCTCCTTTCTTACGAATTTTGCACTTTTATTCTGAATGTGTGATCTGGGAATAAATCAAAAATGCCGTACTGTATATTATGTAAAAGTATGTGAATGCGATATATTGGGGTAATGTAAAGGAATATATGATACAGTTTTAATCCTTTTCTAAACATAACCATGTTATGTTCAGTAGTAGACTTCATCTGTAAAACACCTGACACATAGTACCCTTACCTTAATGCAATGAATTAATGAAAAAGCACTTTCACTCAGACGTGCAGATATTATTAACTTGTACATCAAAGAGACAAAATCATAGCAATGAAACAGAAAAACTTTATATAGCAGGTGCTGATTTATAGATCACAATAGTAAATGGTCCATCTGAACAATATTAATTTTGTAGAAAGCTTTTGCTGTGCAGGAATAATGTTCTTTCTGATATACAATAAAAACCTAGTAATTGTTAAAGGACTTCCTGTCTGCCAGAAAATACTGTACAATTTTACTGATAAAAAAACTTGAATTCCTATAGCAAGGGACCCTAATAGATTGGTTACTTTTTTTCCTGAGCTACTAGAAATATCTCTTTCTAGTGTTTCTGAGGTCTTCAGAAAAAGAAAAGAAATAAATAATAAAAAAAAAACATATTGGGAATACAAGGTAATAATTAGAAAAAAGACAATGATTATTTCTGAATGTTTTCTTACGGTGTCTATTATTTTTAAAATGAACTATTGATATTGTGTAGGAATCTTTATATTTTTTCACAATGATTCATATCTATACTATAACTATTGGCTGCTCTGTTTGCTTGAAAACAAAATCAGTATATAATTCCTTTTAAGTAATAAATATGCTACTTTTTACATGCATATAAATAAATACAAAACATTCTTTCATCTAGATCATGAGTATTAACATATAGAGTAGATTTAAAGAATATTAGAAGAGAGTATTTTTTCACTGTTTTCTAAAAAATCAAACATTGCAAGTCTAACAAATCTTGTTGGTTGGAAAAGTTGCTCTCTGGTAACTAAAAACAGAAAAAAAAAGGGATTAATGAAGCTGCTGAGGCTGCTAGGGACAAACTAAGGGTTCCTCTTAAATTGTGTATGTGTGATATTCCCCTTGAGATAAAAAATTAGCAAGAGACATCCTGGAATAATGCCGACATTGTTATTGTTATTGTCTTTCTTACTTAAAGTATTTCCTGTCTACCTAGGCAAAAATGTTCTGGACTGTAATGATTGGTAAGATGTGCAAACAGATCTACACTGTACCAAATAGTCCAAGGTCTTTTCTTCTCCTCATTATTCATGTAATTATCCTTATGCGTAAAAGACATGAAAAATCTATTATTTCCCTTTGAAAGAAAAAGGACTATCTCCAGAAATAATTGTCTTAAAATAAAATGCATAATCATGTATAATTACTTTTACTTACCATAGCATCATTTGATAAATAAAAGATTCACTTATCCACTATCTATTTCTATAAAAGTTTTCTTCTTCAAAGAACATTAAAAATATTAATAAAGTATCCATTAAAAACTTTAGTATTTTCTCCCTATTGTACAAATGATATCTTTTGAGGGTGATATCTTTTTTTAAAGATTTAAAGGATGGGATATATATTTTTGGACTCCTCAGCTAGACTTCATACTACACACTTCTATTGTGGAACTGTGCTGAAACTCTGTTAATTACCTAATTTATCTGTTAGCAGGTACCCATCACTGAATTTGTGATTTGCAGCAGATCTACTTTTACAATCTTTAGTTTTTCTTTAATCCTGAAGATTTTATGATGGGTGCCTTCAGTTAGGTTAATACTGGACTTACATGTTACTTGAAATGCTCCCTTTTCAGAATATTCATAGACTCCAAATGATTACATTGCATTTAGATTAACAATTTCTAGCATATATCTGAATAAGCAAGACAGACTAAATACTATGTTGTTTTAAAAAGTATAACATACAAGGTTTATCAAGACCTACATGCCATTTTACTGACTACACCACAGACTATTTTTGTAGTTCATTTTATAGTGATTCATGATGACAAGTTGTGCCTTGTGAAATCTAATGTAATCCATTGACAAGTCCTTTGCAATTTCCTTGAACATCAAAAGGATTTTGAGTAGTCATTTCCCTTCTGAAATCTTTTAGGAGTCTCACTAATGCTCACCGCCTCACCTAATCTGAAGGTATAAATTTTGATATTCCCTAAAAGTGATTTAATATTTGCTAGAAGGATGACTTTAAGTGAATTGGTAAAAGACTCTTTTTCTATTCTTCTATTTTTTCAGTTTCTCTTTTGTCTACCTCTCTACATTTTTTGTTCTATGAGAGATTTTTAAGCTGTATTTCTTTTGTTCTCTTGAAGAAAGTAAGAGATCTTAAGCATTCTGTGGAATAGACTGGATATGTTTTCACCGGTGAGGCAGTTTCTGAACTCTAAGCTATTTTTTTCGGTATTTGACATAACATTAAAAAAATGGTAAAATACGAGCAATGCTATCTCTGACTAGATTAATTCACTTGCACACATGTATATAAGTGTGTATGTCGTGCATATGTGTACTGAGATTTTTTTCTTGCAGACTTCTCATGCTTTTGATAGGGACTTCAGGTATCATTTATTCAGTGTTATTTATATCAAATGTTAGCAACATCAGAATTTCACTACAGATGAAAATTAGAAATAGGTATGAAAACTAATGTGATTTATGTCTTTTTTTTTTTTTTTTTTTTTTTTTAAGAAAAGGCATCTACCACCCTGCAACATGGTTATAATGTTTGATTCATTTCTTAGCAATGGTGGGAATAAAGGTTAAAAAGGTTAAATTATGTATCCAAAATAGTGCTAGTTCTTGGCAAGGAGTTCTTGGTAGGAGGATAAGGTGTGATTTCTTGGAAATTAAAAAAAAAATATATATATATATATATTGCATCCCTGTTTTGCCAATGTTATTTTCTCTTATGAGCAGTTATAGTGCTTTTTGTATATTTTTGCATATTCTACTACTGCATCCAGAGAAGGGACCACATGCTTTTCTTGAAATTTAATGTCAAGACTTAGCAAAAGTACTGACTTAACAAGTACTTTCTGTTGCTAAAGAACACTTTACCTTCCCTCTGGCATCACATGATTTATACAGTCACAGCTTCTTCATAATTTTAAGCTTTTACAATTATTTCTCGAAGTATTTTTTTTTTTCTTTTCCAAAGGACATTTCCTAATAAACATCTGCTGACCTACAATGGTCACATTTGACTTTATCTCACATTGTTGCTGCAGTTCTCTTAGTATATGAATCTGAATCTGTAGTCTACTTTAGGCAAATGATTCCTCTTTGAAATTTTCACTGTTTTTTCTTACATACTATTTTCCTATATTCCACTTCCACGAATGACATTGTTTTAAACTTATTTCATTTTGGCAGTTAGTGTGTTTCACTTTAAATTGAGCACGCAGATTATTACATATTCTTCTTCAAAACAACACAGTATTGTGCTGCAAATGCATTTCCCAATCCAATCTAAATCATATTCATATGCTGAGTGTTGTTCATGTTTTTTTTTTCCCTTTTTGTTTAGTTGGAATTACATAATATACACCATTTTTAGTGAGAATCCCTCAAAGTTTTAAAAGTGTACCAACACTCATGCTATTTTTTATTTTCTAATGTGTTTAAGAAAAAAAACATTTTTGCTACAGAAAAGTTGTCACTGTATAGTGGATTTGTTACATTGCACTCCATTGTTACATCCATAAATAGCCACACCCACATCTATAAATAGCACATCTATAAATAGCCACCAGTATCTTATGTGCACGTCTACATTTCTTTACTGTTAAAAAAAAAATCAGAATATTTTGCCCAGTTTTAAACATTTTTATGCATTTAAAAAAAAATCCTCACTTTATTTTAAAAAGTGTTTATTTTATTAACAGAGAGGTGACAGGTCACACACTGGAAAGAAGGGACAGCACAACAGTGTACGGTGTCTCAGCACACATTGGTGCTAACATTTTGTTGTACCCAGAAAAAAGCAGCAAATAATGTAAAATGCTACTTCACTGACTATGAACCTCTATATTCTGAACTCAGATAACAAATAAATGATCACTCTTTCTATGGAGGAAAATGGACCCTTACTTCTTTTGAGAGCTATAATTACTGTATACTACAAATCTGCAGATAGAAGTGTATTCAACAAAATCTACCTGTTTTTCTCTTTAGAATCCTTCACATAGAAAGTGCCATAAAAAGATCTTTGAATGCAATAATGTTTCATTCATACAGGCAATTATCCCCAACCCCTTTTCACTATTCTGTGAAATTGGGGGCTTACTCAGCTATTGTCTTCCTCTCGTCTTTAAAAAAGACCTACAGAACCATGAAAGAAAACAACTGTTCATTTGGAAGAAAACAAAGCAAAGGCAGAAACCTTTCTCTCCACTGAGATACACAATGTCAAGATCATTAAGAAATGCAAGAGACAAAAAAAAAAAATGACTGGAAAGTTAGACCGAACAAACTTCCAACTTGTCCTGGTGTGGGCAGGCTTTGGGTTTTATTAGGTTATTATAAGTTGCAAAAGAAAACTCTTTTATAATTAAGCAAGATGTTCCTTTTCATGAAATATCAATGCATTGGAATATCACCATCATACAAATCTTGCTCCACAGTCACTATCTTCTGCACTGAATAAATTAGAGATAACTGGCGCTCTTACAGTGAGTCAGTGCTAAAAGAATTGTTATAAGTGATGCAAGAGGGTGGACGCTGGCACATCTATTATGAGAAGGGAAAGACTCCTGAGACTTGGAGGACTAACTTTCTGGGAAGTCTGTGGAAAGACTCCCCTCAAATTCAATCTAGATGAAACCTTTGAAGAGAAGGGCACATAATTCTTACTTTAAAGTAACTGGCTAGACTGAGAGTGTCTAAAGTAGTACACTAAAGAGTGGGTGGGCAGGCTGATCTGACTCAAGCACATGTGTTTTTCATCTCTTCCTCTCCTCATCCATTAAATTGGTTTTCTTCACGCATATCACATTTTGGAAACAGTCCAGTATCCTTCCCCTCACATCTTCTGGTTTTATCTTTCTGTAAGTGAGCTAGTTACCCCTAACCAAACAGGACCATGGAATATAACAACATGGCATGGATGCCCACTTCTTCAACTTAGGTCCTGAATCTATTTAGTTTACTACTAGAGATGTACTCAGATCTACAAAAATGACTAGAACAAAGCACCTGTTCATCATGATCTGTAAGATTTTTGGTTGCAGAGACCCTATGGGGCTACAAAAAGGGGACCTTTTTTTTTTTTCTTTTTTTTTCCTAAAAATGAAGTAAATCTTCACAGGAGGAAATAGAAAAGGAACTGTAAGAACCTGAAAGCAAAAGCTGTAAATTGATGGAAGAAAACATGGAAGAAAACCAACTTTAAAGGATGATATTATCAAAGATATCTCAGCTTGACTTTTATTTACATCTCTAATTTATGTAAAGTAATTTAAACATTCAAGATTTTGCCACATCTTCACAGGTTCAGGGGCCTTTATAATGTTCTCAAGGTAAATATTTTCTAAAGTTCACAGTACCAGGTCTAGCTCTGTTCCTTCTCACTGAAAGGAGGATTATCACTGCTTTCAATGGGAGAAGACATAAATCAGTTCTAAATATTTTGAAATGTAAATCTTGCAAATCGACAGGGACACAGAAGTCCTGAATCCTTCCCTAGATCCAAGTTCTAGGCACATAGTTTTGTATTTGAAAAAAGTCACAAACAAAACTTTTTGGGTGGGAACTAGCGACCTGAATGCAGAGCCATTTTAGACATCTTTGTCCTACCTGACTTCAAGATGCTTCTTCTAAAGACACATATCTTCTGCAGATCTTGTGACATGCCCACCAGACATATTTCAGATCCCCAATGTTACTTAAAGTGACATTCTGGTTAGACAACTTAATCCTACCCTGCATGTCCCAGAATTCATTTGTACAAAATCATAGATAGCTTTTATTTACACTTTTAAGATACTAAATATCTATTTAATTTTGAAGGGTACTTTCACTCAGACATTATCTCATTGAGGTATAGTAGGGAGATACTATTATGGGTGAAGAGCCAACTATTAAAATATCAGCCATTGTACTAGAGTCTAAATTCTCTTTTTTAATATCATAGCAATCAGAAACATCTTCTGTAAAGTAGAATGATTTAATCTTGAGGTCTGGAGAAGATCAGAAATGCAACATTTTCAAAGAATACATCACTGACTTTGTACTAAGGACACATTACTGCTTCACAGAGGAAGCAATTTCTAATTCTCAAAATTTATCTGGAAAAATAATTTTGACTATCTTTGGGCACTGTTTCTCCTGATAATTTAAACATTATTCATATTTTACTCCATCTCTCCAAGTGAAATTCTTATCTTCTGTGGTGCTAATTTTATTTAAAATGCTTGGAATATGTACAGGTCTATCTCGAGGCCACCTCTTAACGATGAATGAAAACCTATTATAAAAGAAATTTCACAGCATATCAACACACTGTACACTCTTCACTGGTAAGCCCTAGTAAACTTTCCAAGAGAAGAGATAGTAAGGACATTGGTCATATCCCCAGGAAAAAAAGAACAGTTTGTTTTGGACACCTGACTTCATGGCTCACAAGCAGATGCTGACACCAGCCAACAGCAGTTCCAAAGGCATTTTCAGTTTCAAGAAGTAAAACGGATCACTATAAAACAACACAGCAGAATTTCTTTAGTAACATAAGCTATTAGAAATCCATCTTTCACCTTGAACAAAATTCCAAAATCAAATTTTAAAAAGGATGGGAATAGCTTCATAACAATTTTCCCATTCAAAAATCATATTCAATATGTATGTTAAACTTTAGTTGTAGAAGGTCACATCAGAACAGTCGGAAACTACCAACAATGAAATTGGTTACAATATCTAATTGACTGTTACATAAAATGCATTTACAGTATAATAGCTAAGGAATGCGTGTAATTTAAAGAGGCCTCCTATAGCAATCACTGAGACTGAACATATGCAGTATAATAGGTCTCAAATCCATTGCATTCGCTGTAGAGTGCAAGAGGTTTTCCTGTCCATTAAGAGTCCCTGGCTTGGCAAGAAAGTCAGACTGTCACATTATTATATTAAATTAAATCACAAATGCCAATCAGAAGAAATACTCCTTTTGATTTTCATTGGTTGTGTTTTGCACACTGAACTCATTTTTCAGTGTAGACTCAGTGCCATCTTCATTTTCAGATCCTTTTGGCTCATTTTTTGAATAGGTGCTTTTCTTTTTATAAATGCGTATGGCTATGGCAGTGATGCAAAGTAGGATGAATATCACGACTGCTATCACACCTACAAAAAGAGAAGAGAGACAAGTTACAAAACAGAGCATCCAAATAATAAAGCATGGGCTAGGGAATGTGCCAAAGAAAGAAAGACTATTGCATAGTGAAGTGGGGTACCAAAAAGTAGGAAGCCATATCTGCTTTTGCACCAGAAATGGTACTGCAGCATTCGCTACAAGGCAAACATTTCCATTTTTACACACTATGGATACTAAAACCCAACTCAGAAACCATACTCTTTTGAAACTTTTGAAGGCAAGACCAATTGAGATTTAGGGTAAATCAGGTGGCTGTCTTTTCCTCCTTCACCATCACCCAGCTCACGGCCGGTGTCATGACTCAAGCTGCTGCAGGCTTGAGGAACTGCTCTTCACGGACTTTGCCACCAGATTATGACATGGAATGACACAAAGCACCATTCCAACTTTGCTCTTCTTCCTCACTCCTACTACAGTACAATGTATTTTCCTTCCCTCAGTCATTCATACCATTCATCTCTCTCACCCATCTACCTATTGGGAGGGAATGGGGCACACAGACCCATGTCAACCTTTCCCTGCCCATCTGCTCTCATGTCACTGCTCCTGCTCTGAGCAAGGAATCTAGAGAACACAGGTAGAGCACAAGAGATACACAGAAAAAAAGTATGTATCTCCTGAAACGGGTCTCAGGCCAGTTTTGCCTGTATAGAGTAAAATTCAAGCTTGTGGTTACACCAAATTAATCCCATTCATAGCCAGTACTCCATGCAAATCAGTACAGACCACAGGTGAGTGGTCTTGATTAAAAATGCCTTTACAGAGGAGTATTCAGAAAGTAAAATGTACAGCAGTTTATAACAGGGACTCTAGTTAATACTGACCAGGGTTTATAGCTGCCTACCTTCAGGTTTAATGGGACAAAACATCTAACATTTAATCTACCTCGTAGAAGAGACTCCACCTAACTGCTTTTCCTTTTGAAGTTTTCGTGATCAGCTTTAACTAAGGCTTTCTCTTTTCCCATTGCAATGAATAGAAAGTAGACAAAATACAGAAGATAGGGGTGAAAAACAAGGATCAATGCATCTTCAAGATGGAAAAAAAAAGAAAAAAAAAAAAAAAAAAAAAGATTTGGCTTCCTTGCTTCCCTGTAAATTTGTAGCACTGTAGCTGACATCCTACATATGGCTGTGCACTGCACTGTTAGGTAAATTGAGCAGAGTTCTAAGCTAAGTGAGCAGAGTCAGTGCCTATACAGAGGGCCATGAGAAAAGCTTCCTTTTCCAGCACCTTTAATAATCCGATCCAAAAAGGGTAAAACCATTATCACTACAGCCACTTGTACTATTTTTTCTGGCTGGACAGATGGAAAAGAAATGGGCAAAATAAGTATAACTTTACACAGGGATTTACTGAGATATGCTAAGTGCTACATATCTGACATCCAAGACGCAACATATATTAGGCCCTTAATCTTAAAGACAACCGTTTAAAATTTGTTGAAAATTTTACCAGTGTTGTGCTGCTCCCAGAGGACCAAGTTAGGAGCGATGATGAAAGAGATACATTCTCCAATGATATTTGTGATGCTACAGACTTCCAGCCCTCTTTCCCTCATCCTCTCTCCACCCTCAGGTGGATCTCAGTCCCCATTCAAGTTGATGAGCCAGGAGTGTGGGAGGAAAGGAATTTGGAGAGGAAAGAAGTGAAAAGGAAGCAGAAAGTGCTTGTCAAACAGAAAGGCAGGAAGCAGGACTTCACTGCAGAGAGGAAAAAATAATAAATAGTCTGCGAAATGATTACAGTTCAGTGGTTGTGCTGTACAAGGTGGAAAAATCTTCTAAATAACCGAGGCTACTGTAATTGACTACTGCAAGCAAAATAAAAATACTTAGTGCCAAAAAAGTCACAGAATCATACCGAATGGTTGAGGTTGGAAGGTACCTCTGGAGATCATTTAGTCCAACTCCTCTGCTCAAGCAGGGGCACCTAGAGCATGAAGCACAGGATGGCATCCAGGCCTGTTTGGAAGATCTCCAGAGAAGGAGACTCCACAACTTCTCTGGGCAGCCTGTTCTAGGGCTCTGTCACCCTCACAGGAAAGAAATTTTTTTTTCTAATATGCAGACAGAACTTCCTGTGTTTTAATTTATACTCATTACCCCTTGTCCTATCACTGGCCATCACCAAGAAGAGGTTGGCCTCATCTTCTTTTCATCCTCCCCTCAGGTATTTGTACATATTGTTCTGATCCCCTCTCAATCTTCTCTTCTCCAGGCTAAACAGGCCTAGCTCGCTTAGTCTTTCCCTACACAAAGGATGCTCCAGTCCCTTAATCATCTTCGTCACTCTACACTTGACCCTCTCTAGAAGTTCCATGTCCCTCTTGTATTGAGGAGCCAAGTACTGCATATAATACTCCTGATGCGGCCTCACCAGAGCTGAGGAGAGGGGGAGGATCACCTCCCTTGACCTGCTGGTAACACTCTTCCTACTGCTGGCCAGGATCCCATTGGCATTCTTGGAAACAAGGGCACGTTGCTGACTCATGGTCAACTTGCTGTCCAGCAGGACTTCCAAATCCCTCTCCATGGAGCTGCTTTCCAGCAGGTCAACCCCTAATCTGTCCTGGTGCCTGGGGGGTTACTCCTCCCCAGGTGCAGGACCCTGCACTTGTCCCTGTTGAACCTCATGAGGTTCCTCCCTGCCCAATTCTCCAACCTGTCTACGTCCCTCTAAAGGGCAGTACAGCCCTCTGGAGTGTCAGCTACTCCACCCAGTTTGGTATCATCTGCAAACTTGCTCAGGGTGCACTCTGTCACCTCATTCCAATCATTGATGGACAAGTTGAAGAGCACTCAGCCCGGTACTGACCCTGGGGGACACCACTGGCCACAGGCCTCCAACTAGACTTGGCCCCATTTATCACAACCTTCTGAGCTCTGCCATCCAGCCAGTTCTCTATTCACTTCAATGTCCACTCATCTAACCCACACTTCCTGAGCTTCCCTATGAGGATGTTATGGGAGATGGTGTCAAAAGCCTTGTTGAAGTCAAGATAGACAACATCCATGGCTCTCCCTGCAACCACCCAGCCAGTCATCCCTTCGTAGAAGACTATCAGGTTTGTCAAATATGACTTCACCTTGGTGAATCCATGCTGACTACTCCTGATCACCTTCTTTCCTTCCCATGCCTAGAGATGGTCTCTGGATAAGCTGCTCCATCACCTTTCCAGGGATGGAGGTAAGGCTGAGCTGGCCTGTGGTTTCCCACGTCCTCCTTCTTGCCATTTTTGAAGACTGGAGTAACATTTGCTTTCTTCCAGTCCTCCTACATCTCCCCCACTCTCCATGACCTCTAGAAGATGATGGTGAGCAGCTGCACAATAACCCTCACCAGTTCCCTCAGAACTCTCAGGTGTATCCTATCTAGGCCCATAGATTTATGGGTGTCCTGTTTTTCTAAATAATCCCTAAACCAATCCTCCTCGACCAGCAGAAATTCTTCCCCTCTCAAGTCCTCAAGTAGACTACTGTAGATAAAAATGGACCATCCATTTGCAACCAAAACCCAATGTCAGTTTGTCATTCCCTAATATGAGCAGACATCTTTCATGTTAACAGACATAGATTTATTTTTTACATTTTTTAGTCTATAAAATCTAAATAAGTATAAGGGCTCAAATCCAAAACAGATGAAATGGTACAATTAATCCATACTGGAATTATATTAAAGGAACTTACATGGGCCTTTTGCTGAGTGTTTTACAGTTCTTCCAATTCTCTATTCTTTATTTTCTTTATTTTATTTGTCTTTGAAACAACTAGATTTAGCATTAAAAAAAAAAAAGAAAAACTGGGAGTCTATATTTCCACAATAAAAACGTGAGGTCATTATTACCTTGAAATACTTTAACTATGGTAGTTTGAAGTTCCAAAATGGCTTTGTTGTTAGCACACTTAGAATTACCCACCCACACTAAATTATCTAGTACATAAAGTAATCCTTATATACAGATACCTATGTAAAGTAATACCTTTTGCAACACTAAAGTAATTTTTGGCAGTTAGACACACAGCAAACTCAGAAGCTGCACTTGAAATTCTGACTTCATTGAATTCAGTGCTAAACTTCTCAAAGCTTGTGCATATAAAAATACTTGTTCACTGTATTTTCATTATAATTTACACAATATTTTTTCTTATAATCACTTAGGTCTGTTTCTGTTGAAGAACAGTACTATAAAGTGAACCTCTTAGTTTTTACAAAACTAATGCTGCTATACTTTTACCTTAGATTCTTGTTTTGGAACAGTCAAATGAATAAACTGCTCCAAACCATTCAAACATAAATAACACTATCTAAGCAAGGGAGCTTCTAGATTTGATTACCCCATATTACTTCTTTAGTAATTTAAGAGATAGAACTGTGGACAGTAAGTCAGCAAGTACTGACCTCAGCAAATACTTAAATGGCAAGTATCAGGTATTTAAATGTCAGATGTACAGGTGACAGCAATTTCCAGTCTTGATTCTACCTTTCATAACCTTAAAAGCTTTTATACTCCATGAGAAGGCTTGGCAGCTTTATTTCACTAAATCTCATTATGTCAGTTGTCTGGTCAGGCTCTTCAGACACTTAGAAAAGCAAACATAGTTCAAACTTAAAGGGTCAAAGACTTTCCCTACCTTTATTCCTTATTCTTGTTGAAATGACTAGAGCTACTGAGTTACAGAGTTGAAATATCTTTTTTCAGGTGTGAAAACATGCTTTGTTCCTTCACCTTCACCCCAGGGAAGAAACACCACCAGAATGTCTCACAGGAAAAAGATCTCACAAGCACATTCATTAAAAACAAACAAACAAAAAGCTGTGGCAGCTGTGAGGAGCAGGGGCTACCAGCTTGGAGGTCCAATAGCGAGCTTTCTTCATTGGGTCCCAAAGAGCTAGGTTTTCCAATTCCAACCAAAATGTATCTGCACACTTCACCAGTCTATATGCGATTACAGGATGTTCCAGAGATCCTTCTGGGTCAGAGGTTGAATTGCTAGTCAGTGCATCTTCTCCTTCAGCCCAGCCTTTGACCTATGCAATCTTGGGATTCTTCTGCTCAGATATATTCGTTTTAGGAACGCACCAGCTGCAGCAGTGGGCTTTATTCTCCACATAGTTCTCACCTGGGAAGTCATCTCCCACGTGCTCAGCACCAGAAGGTGGCTAGAGTGCCCGTTCAGACTCAGTGTTAACTCTCTCTTATCAGTCTTGCTGGGCTTGCTACAGCTACAAAACGCTGAACTGCCATAGCCATATTGAACATCAGTGATGGGAAATGAAAATTTCCTGTGGTTGCCATATCCCCAAACTCTCTGTGTTAAGACCCAATCAGACTCTCCACATGGTCTGTGTCTGCATCTAAAGATGCAGAACTGGTGGGCTTCCCAGGTGCTATTGGCAAGGATCTCAGCTCAAAAGACGGTCAGTCAGGAAGACACAGTAATTGAACCTGTATATCCTGATTATCAGCCCTGTATTTCAAACATAGGACTTTTTCCCTAAGCTACATATCAAATATGTTCTGATAGTGATACAAAGTAAAGGCACTATCAGCATATTTTCTTTAGGAGCAACTAAAATGTGCATGGTTCTTCCACTGTGTCTTCATTAAAAATAAGTATTTCAAAAAATATTTGTGGATGATCATTTGTAGTTATCTTTGCACTAGATATCATTTCAAAAGAAATTATAAAGAAAAAGAGGAAAAATGATATTTCAGATCAAAGTAATTAAATATTTAAAAGATATTTTAACATTAACTTTTTTAAGCTGTAAATCAGTGAAAGTGGTTTTCTGCCCTAGAATTTATTGTTTTCTAAATAATAACTAAAATGAAACACGCTTCAAAGTGCCAAAGGATTAATTCAAGGAATGTGAGCCCCCATTTATCCCGAAAAGATCTCTATGCTGCTGAGATATATTAAACAGAGATACTTCACTTTGAACTCACCTTTGTAGCAAAAAGCAGTGTTTTGACACAGCTGAAGAGCAAATATGTTCTTTCAAAAACATATGCTATTTGCAACACCACATTCAAATAGCTTGTTGTTAAGACATAGAAAAATAGCATTATACAGGATGAAAACCTGTTCTTAATATCTGGTACTTCAGCAGAGTACCCCAAAATACAGAAACCCTGATGGCATAACTCTCAAGAAAACCTGATAATTACTGCTTTAAAACACACTTTCTGTCTTTATATTTCAAATCATGCCACTTGCAATAAAATCAATTTTTTTTTCTTGTGCACAGAAAACACACACTGACTTCACATCAGCGTTGAAAGACTCACAGTCATTAGCAAACTAAGATTTGAGTGGATTTGTTAGAGTGGATTTATTGGTGGATTTATTACCTCCAATAATTGCAGAGTCACTTCTGATTGCATTAGCTAAGGGCTCTCCCTCATCTATTGGTCCAGAATGATCTGCAGCAGAAAAAGAAAGGAAAATGACAGACAAAAAGAAGGAAGGAGGGTTCTTAAGATAAACACATATGGTTACAGGTTACATGCAGTACAGTGGCACTCGTAGGTTCTGTAAGAATGTGGATATCAATGATGTAGATCACACTTTACAGAGACGAAGAGAAAAATGAAAATATTCAGAGGAAAGACAAAGTCAAGATAAAGGGAAGCAGGAACAAAGAGAAGAGAATTAGTTTTCAAATTATCTATTAGGTGTTAATACAAGTTTAAAAAAAAAGAAAATAGAAGTGATGCAGGTCATGAGTCCTTTACTTAGATGATGCTTTAGAGATTAGCAAGCAGAAACCATATGCTACCTGAAAATAAGTGGGTTGTTTCGCTGGATGTTGAGTCGGCTCCAGTTAACGTGCCACAGTTGGATTCAGTGAAGTGTCCCTTTATGATGACAGGGGCTGAGCTGCTGTGATGCAGCGCAGCCTTCAAAGGAGCAATGTGGTTGAACTGCACTGAAGAGAGACATCCAATAAACCCCTGAGAGTTTGCCTTCATAGTCTCCTCATCTACATCGTTGCTTTCTGTTAATCAAAAGGAACAGAACACAATTAATCATAGTGCAAATGTATAAAATAAAGTGACAGAAGAATAAATGAATAATTAACCTGTGTTCCTTTGAGTATATCTGAGTTACAGCAACATATGTAGATTCACTGTATCCCTTTCTTGTCTGTCTTTAATTAAAAGACAGTCAGACACATTCAGTAATTTTTAAGGATGCCAGTTGTCATTTTGCTGAGGAAAACACTTTTAACCTGGTATAGCAAATTCTAAAGCAAAAAAGATTAAAATGTAACTAAAATATTTAAATTAAAATACATCTTTTTTTTTTCATTCTGCAAAAAAAGATAAGGATGAAGCATGTTTTCATGAAAAATACATATTTTATTAGGCTCCTTCTCATAAATTTGTACATTCCTGGATCATATTCTTTCTAAAGATTGATATATCTACCCCATCACACTATCATCAACTTTACCAAAACAAAT
>WBNA01000353.1:450200-466045 GCA_013398345.1 Nothocercus nigrocapillus
GAATTCAAATTTGATTAAGAAACTGACTCTTGCTGGTCTTTCAGAGAGACCATTATAGCACATTTTTGTATCAGGGCAGAGCCAAATGGTGCTGAATTCCCTAACAGTCTTTGTAAGTCCATGCCTTATGCTATTCTGCTGATGCAATCATATAACTAAAGAAATGTCCATGTCTACACCTTTATTACAATGTGGACTCTTTGGAAGAGACAACATTGATCCTTAATTTAAAACAAAGATCAAAACAGACTGCTATTTTTCTGCTTTTTTTTTTGCATTTCATTATATTTGATCAAATACTACTTTTATCAAAACTATACAAATTTTGACATAGATTTTCTAACAAATCAAATACCTTTTTTCTGTGTTGTTCATTGTGATATTGCCCTTTTGTGAATATGTTTGAGATATAATAGTATATTTCAAAACATTATCAATGCTTAATTCAGTTTTGTTATAGATTAATTTTAAACAGATTTCAAACAATTTTAATCTAATGGTTTCTATTTCAGCTAATATGGCTTTATACACGTGCTTAAAATTGTGATTTTCTTTTTCATTGTCTCTTTCTGCATATCTTCATGCTAATTATTTGCAGAACTGTGTGTTCTATAAAAGCATTTTCTAGTTTTCTAAATTAATATGTATTTGTTTGTGTTAGAAGACTTTAATTACTTTTCCAGTCAGAAAAGAGATCAAATAGACTATTTTTTACTAGGCAATAATTAAGATTTTTATAAGCCTACAAATATGATCTTTAAATTATATCATCTAATTAATTTTAAGGTAATTCTCATTAATACTCTGTTACTGGAAATAAAAAAAAAAAAGAATATTTTTTATTATGTGTTCAAACTGAACCTTTTAATTCTTCTAGATATCACTCGTGGAACTGAAAAACACAACCATCTGCTATATGAACCATTAAATTATTTACACCTGAAAATGTCACATTCAGATCTCTCTCAAATACTCTGCCTGTGTTATCTGCTTTTCAAAACAATAGCAAGTTAGACATCATCTTACTTATGCATTGGTTTGGAAACTAAGAATATTCTGTGAGCCTGAAGGTACCCTCTTTTCCCCAGAGAAGATTACATTTGGAAGAGGTTACACTGGAAACTGATGTGTGTACATGTGTCCATACATACGCAAGAGAGAATTTAACTCATTTTTCTCATTATGGAGCAGAAGTCCAGATAATCTGCATACACCTTTTGGCAGCTTTTAGATGACTTGAGTGTGCTACAGGTCAGAAAGACGCAGGTCCAGACTGAGAGCTTCTCTTCCAGTGGCAAAAAGGACATTTTTATGCTTTACTCGTCAATAAGAGATTTTATGGAACGTCATCATTTTTCTACTTTCATGCTCAGGACAGTATTTCTGAGTCTGTTACAGTGGCAGAAACATTGATTTAGCAAAGCTGTTACAGTATTCCCAAAGGTACCATGCCAAAAGTGGTAGATATATAGATCCTGGAGGCACACTCCAGGTGCATAGTAGTAAAGTTCCTCTAAACTAAACCACATAAAACTGAATGTTCAGAAGCATTTTTTAGGACTTCTGGTTTGGGTTAGGTATTGTATAAGAAATGAAAATAGTTCCCATAAGCATAGGGGAGCAAGATAAATTAATATATCTACACCTATTTGAGATGAAAACTCAATTTCCTCCATGTCATAATCTACTTTTTTTTTTTTTTTTTTTTTTTTTTTAAGTATTCCTACAAATTCCTACCCTTTGTTAACACTTAAGTTTACTTAAAGGGATTTTAAAAGACTAGGATTTCAAAAGATTACTGTTTTGCAGACCAACTAAATGGTCAAGCACCAAAGACAGATCAAGGGAGGTAGTTCATTTTCCAGTCTTGTTTTGGAAAAATACCATAATTTTTATTCATAATATTTTTTTTTATTAAAACAAACAAAGTTGCTGACAGAAATGGTAACTACCAATTTGTCATTTAAAATCCCGGACTTTTAAGATCTGTAAACATATGTATGATTTTTTCTAGAAACAAGTATCTTGGCAGACCTGTTTACTCTTAAGAGTAATCACGGAGGGATGAACATAATCACTACAAAAGAGTGAAAAGGTCAGCACAGCATTAGTGTATGCCACAGATTTTGTCAGGCTTTACAGCTCTGTCTTCACACTGTTCCAAAAAAACTGCTTTTAGAGCAAGAACACACAAATGGACCTACACTTGATAGTGAAATGTAACAACACAGATTTTAAATCACTTTACAGGAAATAGAAATAATATTTCCTTCAAATTTTCACCAGTACCATATCTTACTCTATTCCTGAGATTTCCCAATATGACAAATATGAAAATAATAATATCTCGACCATTCTTGTTCAGCCTATTTTATTTTAACATAATTGAGAGAATGGCAGTTGCAGATAGGTAAATTAAATTTTGAGCACTACAGAGAGATAACTGGTGATAAATCACCATTAAAAACATATTTTGTCATACCTTATTTAAAAAAAAAAATAGCAACTCCAACAACAGGTTTTTTGACCTTAATCCTCACTGTTTCCTGCAAAATCTAATCACAGAAAGTTTCTCAGTTATGCTACGAGACTAATACTACTCTGAGGTCTTTGTGTATGATTTGATAGTGATTCAGTCCTTCTTGAGAATAAGAAAAATGTTGTGTTTCCTAATGCTTGATTACAAAATGAAAGAGATGAGTGAAATTATTTTTAATAGAGCCAACTTGCTCATTTTTCAGGAAGCACTTATAATTGATTATATTTGCACTTCAACAGGACTGAAGTTTCTACTTTGATTGTCATTCAGTGTCTAATTAAATAGAAGACAACACAAGTCACTTAGTGAGATTAGGGTTATTACTTTCTATGTGCCACAATAGAATTATGATGTATGTTTTGGAAATTCACTTGGCTTTCCACTTACCTAAGATCTTGCCAAGTGTGAGGGACTTGATTGCATTGAATTCTGTTCCTGAAGACAGAATAAATTTCATTCTTTCATTCTGGTTAACCTGCAGAGTGGATCAGTCAAAAAAATATAGAATAGTGGAAATCATATTAGTCAAACTTTAAAAAAAAAAAAAAAAAAGAGAGAAAGGGCAGGTTAAAAATAGAGATGAGGGAAACCTCTCTTAATTGTACCATAAAAACTAATCAATGAATTGGTGATCAGCTTCCTCACATCACTGATTATGACTATGAAACTTCCTAAGCATCCTACTTAATAAAACCATTATTTTTCTTATTGATTTATGTGATTCCTTTTTAGTTATCTACAGGATGAATAAAAGTGACAAACCTCTGAAAACATAAGAAAGGCTCTTCTCATTAAAAAAAAAAAAAAAGTATTTAACATTACATAATAGCAATGATAATAAACAGTGCATAATTACTCTTCTAGTGTTAAATATTATATGTGTTCCCATGCAGCAGTACTCTTCCCCCATGGTGCCTCTAGAACAACTTGCCTTCAAGCCTTGTACTGGTGCATAATTATGCAAATTCAGCTCTCACACCGAAACACTGATTTCTAACACCCACATTTTTTTTAACATTTAATTTAAAGTTAAAGCTTCTTATTCATTAGTATATAGAAGTAGCATATTAAATATGATCATCCAATTTCATCAAAAATACTGCAAAACCATTTTTTTTCTTGATTTTTTCCTTAATATTCATATTCCTTTAATGTAAAAGGAAATGGGTATAACTAGACAGGCAAGCTTAAATTATAATCTAAGTGATAAAGTGTTTGGACTGTTGTTTGATTTATTTAAGGATATAAGAACAAAAGAGAACAAAATACCAACAAAAAAACAAGACCCCAAAGAAATAAGAAGCCATCTCCATCTCCATTTACAAATTACGGAGATATTGCCATAAGAAAATCATTATATTTTCATGAGGAGGAACTGACCTTTTTAATATCAAACTGACTCTTAAGTCAATATAAAATGTAGATGTCAAAGAGATTGTCTAATATAGATTTATACAGAGGCTCAGCATGAGTCTGCTATGCTTCACTTTATTTATTTAAGCTTTGAAAATACAGTTTATTTTGGGGTACTTGTTTTACCATAATTTTTTATTTCATTTTACTTTGGATTTTTTTAATAGCAACCCACTTTATTTTTTGTTTGTTTGTTTGTTTTTTAACTGAATTACCTCTACAAAGAGCATTTCTTTTTCTCTGTTAATCTTCACATGCTGCAGCTGTCCATCAGCCAGGCTTTTGAAATTGATGTTGAAGACATCAGGATCTTGATGGCTGTCTAGCTTATATCTGATTTGTAAGCTTCCTGCAGGGATTGATAAAAAATGATATAATAAATTTCTTACAAGACAGATGATTGTATGTAACTCACAATTCTTCCTCTTCAACATGCACATTTGTAGAGCAAAACAAATATCTGATTTATTTGAAGGATCAGCTTAAGTAATATAAATTAACATAAGTGGGAAATGAAAGAAAGCAATAGGAAAAGAAATATTAGAAGTGGGAAGCAATCATAAAACTAACCATAAACTGGACATATCTGGACATAGAGTGACATATCTGGATAAAGAGTTAAAGAATAAGAATGTGCAGTGATTTATTTATGCATTTGAAAATACAGCTCCAAAAGAGTTGGTCTGGTATCAAAGTGACATATCAATGTGACTTACCATATAAAACTCGTTACCTTAACAGAACTGTTTCTGCAAAATGTTTACATTGTTCAGACTTCTAAATGTCTGACCAGCTGACAAATCATTTCCCTCTCACTTTCCATTTCTCTCTGTTAACTCATCATATACTGCCCCTACACATATAGCGCATATTTTCTCATAAGGACTGTTTCACATCAAAACAGAAACCCAGTAGTTTACTCCTCAGAGATTTTCTACCAGTCACAGATGAACAGCAACTTTCTACTTTTCTAGTGGGAAGCAGGATGCAGAAATTACTATCAGAAAGCACGGACTGAGCTGGCTAGAGCATGTTCCACCTCTCGTGATGCGGCTAGTATTATTCTGCATCCAAATATATAACCAGAAAACTCACAGTCTCCTTCAATATATGGCCACAATGGCTCAAGCGATCAGAACTGGCTGAAGCCTTCTTGGACAAACTCAAGGATTTGGCTTATTCTGATTTCACTTTAACTTAAAAAAATGATTATAGCCAGATGTAAGACAAGGAAAACCAGCATTCAGAAATCAAAATAGGAAAGAATGTAAAATAAAAACAATAAAATTTCATACTTGGCTCATCGGACACCAATCACATTGCATGTATTTTTACCAGGAACACAATTAGCCCAGAATAATAGCTGAGCAAAATGGTCTGTAACTAATTTGGGAAATGGGCAACATAGTTTTAAAAAGTACTTAATTTCAGTGTATATCATAGGTATTTAGAACTTTACACTTTCTTTGTTTAATGGGTGTAGCAGACGTGTTTATTTTGAGCTTCAAAATTGAAATCTTAAAAAAAAAAAACTATTGAAATATTATATTGCTTTTCTAAAGAATTTCTAGAAATAATCATTTTTTTTTTTGCTGGCAGGATTAAAAATATTTAAAAAATTAATTACAGTTAGAGGAATTAATACAATATGTGTGCAGCAATTTTTCAGGTGGAAAGCATTGCTTGGTACAATGCTTGGAAAAAATAAATCCACCACCTAAAGCAACAACAGAGCAACTCATGTCTGGGAATCAGAATGAAACCAGGTTGGCACCTGTGAGGTTCGTTAGTGCTTCCAGGCAGTCTAGCTGAGCACTCACCGTTTTTGGTGAGAATGACCGAGAGATATTCCTTGTAGAAAGAGCTGACATAAAGTAGTAAGCTTGGCGTTCGTGTTGTTCGGAAGGTAAATGTAATTGCCTCCCTGTTCAGTGTCATGTCAGCATAGAAAGAAGAAGCATGAGAACTGGAATTTTTAGTTAAGGTGTAGTATTCTTGAAAATTGTATGTCACAGAAGTGCCAGTCTCAAAATAGGCAGAGATCTCTGAAACAACAGGTAATGCAGTTTTAAATATCAGACAGACAACAGTAAAGCTTATTTTTCTTTTTTCATCACAGTAAAAATAAAATGTATTCTGGACTTTGGTGATAAAGCTGAAAAAGAAATATTAATGGCAGTACTTATCAGGACTTAGGACTCACCCTGGACCAAAAGATAAGCTACATAGGCAGATTATTTATCTGTAGTATGAAGAAATGTGCCTGTTTGTCTGATTTTGAATGTGCCTTCTGTTTTTTGGTTTGTTTGTTTGTTTACCCAAACCCATATGCTCTCTCCCTTTTGTATATACACTGTTTCTACAGAGAAATGAGTACAGGGCGTAACCACAACTATCCTGATTAACCCTGTCCACACCTGCAACTCTGGAGGATGGGAAAGGGTCAGGTCAGATGGGAGAAAGGAAAGGGGGAATACAAACCCAGTTATGATCTTCTCACACAGGAGTCACTCACAGAGGGTCTCTGTGTCTCTGACTCTTGCTAACAGTCAGATTTCCTGCTAAAAGTTACTGTCTTGGACTATACTGCTTTAGCACATCCACTCTACATTTACAAAACATTTGAGAAATTATTGTAATCTGAATCAGTATAATGATAGAAGGTGACTGAAAGCTGTTGTTATAGGTCACCCTTCACTTTCAGCTATAGGACCCAGTAGGACTCTGCAGGATAATAAAAAACGAGCACGAATATCAGTCTTTTACACTGTTTGTTTGGGAGGAAGAAAGTTTCATTTCTCATTGAGTACCGTTAGCTCCACAATGATAGATTTGGAAGGAGTTCACATGAGTCCTGTATCTTTGTAGAGGCAGCGGCATTTTTTCAATGGCTAGACCGATGTCTTGCTCAATTATTTATAGGAACAAGAAATTATGTTATCTAAACCACTCAGGACTTTACAGAAAGCATTTAATACATGAAGGAAGCAACCTGTTTTCTAGGAAACAAGATCTATTTGCAAATACTAAAAGTTCTATATGAATTTCCACTCTTAAAAGACAAACTCCGTGACTTGTGAGCAGCACCAGTATAAAGCCAGAGCAAATAACTCTTCTATAATAACTGGTAAGATGAGCTGAAACCTGTTTATTTCCCATGATCTAACTTATTTCTTAGAGTAAGAAATAAAAAGGAAAAAAAAAAGTCAGATTTAGTCCTAGTTTTGAAATTAAGTCTTAAAAGCGACGTTGTGGTATAACACAAGAGTTTTAAAATCATTGCATAATATTACAGAATGCTGATCCTCTTGGCGAGCGCAGTGTCTGATGTAAATGGTAGATGTTCAGCATAGTGCTCTGGAAGATCTATGACAGCGCTAAATGCAGCAACAGCTATTGAACAAATTCAGCTGAATATTTCTCTACAGCAGTTTAGATTTACTTTTTTTTTTTTTTTTTTTTTTTCAAATATTTAGGCATGTCTTTAGAAGGTAATAAAGATCTTGTTCTAGGCTGTATGGGTCTATTTTTAGCAATTCACAAACTAAAAGACATGCTTGCCTTTCTTACAGAATGGCCCAGCGTAAGCAGAGAAAGTGCAGTCACAAGAGAATCCACTGTATTTCTCTCTGCATTTTCCTCCATTGTGGCACAGGTTACCATAGCTGCTGCAGTGCCCGGGACAGCCTGGCTCCACTCCTGGTGTTATCTTCGCTCGTTCTTCCAGGTCAAGAGCTACTCCATTTAAGTGTAAAGAACGAATGCATCCCAAAAATCCTTTCTGCCTAGAAGCTGTCCCACCTGAAATAGATGTGTACAATCTTTTAAAAATTTAACAGAATTGATGTATAAAAAAAAAGCTCTTTATGTTTTATAGCCCATTATGAGTTTCTAAGATACATTTCTAAACATGTGAAAATATTTATAAATATCTCTAAAAGCATAATTGATTTTTTTTTTTGTCAAGTAATTACAGTGAACTCTTGAAGCTTTTAATGGAAAATAAGGATTTCATCCAGTAAAGATGTGTAGTTTTATTACTTCACACAGGAGTGAACTAATAAAGGTCTTTTTTTTTTTTTTTTTTTTTTTTTTTTTTTTTTTATAAGAAAAAGAGAAAAAGGAGATGGAGAAGTAGGTGGAGAAGGAGAAGGGAAGGAAGAGAGAGGGAGATATGAACTCTGACTGTGGAAGGGAGTTTCCATGGTTGGGGCATTAGCATGATATCCTAAATGCCATGGTTCTACCTTTTCAAGTCATTCAGTGTACTTTTGTACGTTGTCACTCAGGAGAAGATCTGACTCTGCCTACTAGTCTGAGTTTGTCCATCTTGTTCAAATGATAATGGATGATCTACTGGAATTATTGCTGAGCTTGAGATGCCTTAAAAGGAAGAAAGTTGGGGGCCATATGATGCAGTATGACCTGCCCAGCCAAAATATCTCACTCTTTCCTCTGCTTTAAAAAAATAATATTCAGACTCATCAAATAAAAGGCAGACAGTTTACTGGTGTGCTGAAACTTGCATTTCAGCCTGCAGTGTATATACCCTGCCTCAGTCTCTCTTTTCCTCAGTTTCTGATTACAAAAGTGGAATTATAGTACTTTATTAAAATTTTAAACCATGTGAAAGTTGCAGTTTAATGTAAGCATCATATGAGGTAACAAGGTTAAGGACAAATCATTTCAATTTGTGTGTGTATGTACTAACTTCCCTGTATTGATCTTCAAAGCAGCATAAGGTCTATTAGGCACATATTATGTTACTTACTAAAGTAGCATAAAGGTACTAAAGTACCCATTTTATTGATACTTAGTACAAATAAAATTATTAAGTTTTTTTACAGATAAAATGACATAAAACCACCAGAGTATTTACTTTTAACAAGGAAATCAAAAGGAGTTTAGCCTGAGGGTAAACACAGAAAGAATTCACAGTTCTGCTAAGTAAATAAATGACTGATAGGTAACTATGGCAGCTACTAAATCAGCAAGATGCTATGTAAATAAAATGTCACTGCTCTTGTGCTAACACTGTATATGTTTCATGTTATTTAGATATTTTCAGTAGCTTGAGCAGACAAGCCTGAACATGGGCTAATGAATGTACCAGTCAACGGTAAATAGCAGTAGTCAAACTGTAAGTCTGATGACTCTCCAATGAAGAAAATTAGATTTGACTAAAGAGATGAAAATTAAAATATATCTTATAAACAATTGGGAGTTTATATATATATCCGACTCATCTATAAGACTGGTTTACCTCAAAAGCAAAATAAACTAGGTATCCACACTGACCCACAGAAAAATAATGCAATAGCAGAAACAAAGAGATTACACAAAAGAAAACTGCTGAAGAAGTAGCAAACCTCTATAAATTATATTCAAAAAAATACACTGCCATGACTGGATCAAACGAATCACTGTCATTTGTTATGTCAAACTTCAAATACACCTAGGAATTGACCTAGGAAAATTAAACAAGTATCGTATTTATTAGTTCTGCTCCAAATTATTTCACAGTAATTGTACAAATCCGTGACAGGTTTCAAGCTATGCAGTAGGATACTGTGATATATCATTTTAACCTGAGCATTTTAAGAAATTTTCAAAGAAGAGAAAAAAATAGCAGAAGCAAAAGAGCAAAAAGTCCTCTACTATTACAATTTATTCAAATTGAAAAATATCTGAAGAAAACAAGCTAGATGGCTTGCTTGCAGATAAAAGTCAAACAAATTTTTAAATTGCCACCTCTGTATGGGAGATAAATGTGTAAAAATTTAGTGGAATTGCAAAGTATATGGCAATATAGTCAAATTACTTTGGTTCATTTATTTGACAAAGAAGACTCAGTGGTCAATCATTCATAAAGATTACTTAAAAATGAAACCATGAATATAGCTTTAGATTGAATGAATATAGTTTTAGATCTTCTGGGAAAAGAGATAGAAAAGCTAGAGACCAGCTCACTGTAGCAAATAACTTTAGATTGTCATAAACTTTTTCCTAAATCCTAGGTGCTGAAATACTCAACAAAACTGGTAGAATTAAAGAACAAAAATAAACGATTCCTTAGAGGAGGTTTAAGTTCTTTAAGTTCTTGCATAATTAAACTGATGTAGTTTTAGCTGTTCACATAATAGTAGTTATTTAGTATTTATTAGTAAGACAAATAAAAGGATACCAGTATAACTTATTGAGAGATACTACATAGAAATATCCTGCTCCTTCCATTACTCTTTATATACTGGAACATACTATTCCATTACTGTGTATATAAACTAGCTTTTAGGACTTTTCCTAACTCCACTCTAGCTCACATCTAGGATATCTTCTTTGTTATGGAATCACCCTCCATAGCAAAAATAGCAAATTTTCCAAAATTGTTTTTGTCTCCTCCTTATTCTCCTGATTCCTTTTTGAAGCATAGCTCAAAATTTAGGTTCCAGTGTACTAGGGTTCCCTCTCCATTAAAATTTTTCTTAAGGACAAACATCATTTTTAGCTACAATTTCACAGCACCGTTCCCATTAATTGCCCTCCTGCCCAACATCCAGAAAATGAAAATTAAGTTTATTTAGTTCATGTCTTAATCTACCTACATAATTGCATGACTAAAGGTAAGTAAAAGTTACACTCACCTAGAATGTATACCATATAAGCACACCAGAAACACAAGGATAAATACTATGTCAATATTACAGTGAGAACACTGTCATATGCATAATACCCATACACGATTTTAAGCATTATTTTTTGGTTATACATTTTCTCCTTTTCCAGTAGCTTATTGACTATATTACATTAATGTCATATATGCTAAAAGCAAGAGATGCTGATGTAAACTTCCTCTTCTTTAAAAGCAAACAAGAGTTCAATTTTCTCATTTCCAGTATTAAGTAAACATTATCTGAACATTTTATTAAATGTATTAATAAGGGCCAGAGGAGTTGATCCTCTTGTTGCTCTTCAAATAAATCTCAGAAAAGGATAATTGACAGTTCATCTAGTAATAACTACTGGCTCCATTACTGCGTTACTGGCTTTTTTTTTTTTTTTTTTTTTTTTTTTTTTTTTTTTTTTTTTTTTTTTTTTTTTACATTTACTCTTTTTTTTTTTCATGTTTTCATAAAAAGCCTTTGAAATAAGTGCCTACCTACAAAAAGCTGGCTGTTGAGTTGCAAACGAATATGTCCATCAGGTGGAGCAGCTTGAGACTTTTGAGGAAGCTGATCTACTTGTAATGATGCCTCCTTGACGTTTCGCTCAGCCTTCACATAATGCCACTGGTTGTCATTTAAGGAAGTGAGTGTTTGCATTATAATTTCACTAGGTCCATTTCCAACATCAAATGAAAAAATCACTTCAGATGGAGCTAGAAAGAAGACATCAGTAGCAGTTTATTCAAATTATCTCATAGTCAATTGAGTCACAAATTGGGTCACAAAACATCATTAAATGTCAAGTATTTTAAGATGTCTTAAGATAGTCTACTATTTCCTCTGGCTATCATACAATAAAATTATTTTAGAACAAAACTTAACAGAAACTAACCATAAAGCCCATTCTTCAAACTCACTGACACTGAGAGCAATGATTTGGCAACAAAATGGAAATTAGGCTGTTTGTGGCCTTCCAGACACCATGTCAAGAAACAGTGAACATGCTAGCTTCATTATTTTTCTATTTGGATAAAAAGCACCTCCTGCTTATGTACTAATTGGTCATCATTGTTAACTTTAAATGTCATTTATCACTATTACAATCCAAGCAATCCCCTCTACCTGCTCTTTTTGTTTTTGTTGCTATTGTTATTTTCTCACATAAGTTCTACAACTATAAGAGGGCAAATCTTGATGTGGCAAGCCTATACACTGATAAAACAAAATATCTGTCTATTGAAACAAATACATTTTTTTTTCCCAAATCTGAATACTGAAGCTCAGAATATTGTAGAACTGCTGCTTGAAGAAAGCAATGTTTTCAGCATTTTGCTGTGATACTGCAGAATGTGATGTGACTTCAAGGAGGCTGCTCTAAGACAGAAGGCAGGCCTGCTTGATGTGACCAGCCATATATATTCAATCTTCCACTCAATTTTCCACTCTTAATCTACTTGCTCAAGCAGACTAATAGGATAAAGTCTGAGCTACTTTGTAAGATTGTGTATGTGGTGAAGTGTACCGAGTTAACTCTCATGTTATATGGATTTATATATTCCTAAAAAATATAGTTGATTTTTTTCATGTCAGAATAAATATGTGAGAAATATGTGACAAATTCTGAAAATTATAAATATTATCTGTGAAACTGTTTCTTTTGCTCACTGAAGGGCAAACTTATTAGTCAAAGAGATCCCTAAATAAGGGATTACTAGCAGTTTATATTATTAAGGATTTAAATAAGGAAATAGAGCTCTGAGAAGGATCCCCAGAAACTAACCAGTTTCCATCTACCTCAATGAATTCCAAGAGAAAAACAACATGATCAGAAGTAGCCAAGGGAAATCAAATGTCTTCAAACATTTTCAAAGATGAATTTACAAAGTTGATAAATATATACAAAATTTCAATGAAACATTTTTTCTTTTTTTTACATTGAAAATATACATTAACCCTTTCATAGCACTTAGATCCACTTCCGCCAACCTTTAGACTGATTAACGCCTCATGCTTGTAATCTCTTAAGCCACAAGTTTTGTTATCTTTAAACATTGTGCTTTCAGAATTTAACCTGAGAGAGAAAAATAAAATGACAAATACACAAAACATTTGACTTTCAAAATAAATAAGGCATAGCATGCAGTCAATTTTTAAACAGAAATCCTTCTATAATCAGTCATCATTTTTGCTTAAAAGTCAATAATGCTGTATACAATAGTAAGAAAGAGCAGATGCCTAATAAATTATTGGTAAAGTGGATTTTAGGATAAATTTCTTTCTTTTGGATAAGTTAATTTCTCAGTGTCTCCTTACAGAGGGTGAAAAAAAGGACACATATAGTAGGAGAACAAAAGCAACAGAAACTCCATGTGATCAAGTAGAGAGAATTTCTGCTGAATGTTACCTTCTGTAGGAAGGTCTTTGTAATCCTCTGGACACTGTTGGAGTGAAGCCTGAAAACACAAATTCTGCTTTGAACTTACCGAATGTGCCTATCAAATAGCATATTAAAATGACAGATCTGATAAACACTGTGACTGCTTAGATTTTAAAGCCAAGACAACAGATAATAAAGATTTTGATATAATCAATGAAATAATGAATTATGTAAGCACTAATAGAAAAACCATGTGATCCTGAAAATAAAAGGGAATCAAACTAGAAAGATCCAAAGAGTTAGTGTGACTCGAATAGTATCTGTTGAAATGTCCTAAGACTGAACAGAATATGTCAAATAATCTATTAACACTTAAAAATATTTAAATCACTCTGTAAAGACAATTATACTGCAAATTTGGAAGAAATTTCATATTTGTAAGCAGAAATGTCAAGCCCTGTTGAAGGAGTGACACAAGAGGTGAATAAATGTTGACCCTGCTACAAAATTCATCCTCTTGGAACAAGACATCATTAGGCAAAGAGCACTCTGGCAGTTTTCAGAGCAGCATACAAAGTCTTTAATGAGGAAATCTCTTTCGACGGCAAAGACACCCTGCAACCCTTATCTGACTGCGTTATAATGAAAATAGTCCAAATATTGCAGAAGTGGACAGTGCACTTAAACATAGGCAGAGCACATCTATAGACTGGCAAAGTGGAGTGGAAGATGTAGTCAATGGCGATCATGAAGAGTGATCATGGCCACCTGTGGCTAGTATGAATATCAACGAGCCCCATCATGGACAACCATTTCGGGTACCAAGCACATATAGAAGAGAAAGTGATTATCAAATAACCTCCTACAGAATACAAAACCGGAACATTTCCTGTAGATGAAGCAATTAGAACTCCCTCATCCAGGACAATACATTATAAATTTGCGTAAAAGAAGACAAACAACAGCTCCGTGACAAACTGTTGAAAACTGGTACGAATGTAGCTGCGAACCCTCCTCCAAACTAACATATGATTGTGCTCCCAGCCCCATCCTAAATTTCTGCTTAAATTGTTGCTTTTATATACCTAAAATTCTTCCTTCTCACAATGACTAATTAGAGTATTATAAATAGAAGCATTGAAATGTTGATGTGTTCATGAAATTGAACAGCATCAAATTTCACATTCAAGTTAGCAATCTTGACTTGATACTTTTTGCTTCAGCAAAGTTACAGATGTCTGAAGACATTATATTACAAATAAAAGAAATAGATAAAATGCTTGAGAACAATCTACAAAAGGCTAAAAAAACTTTGTATTATCAAGCATAGAATGGCAAATATTAACGACATAATGAGTTTTAAATCGTTTCTAATATGTCCTCATCTTAAATACTGACACAACATTTTCATTATTGTTATTTATTACACAAAATAAAGACATTGATTTATGTTGAACTATTAATAGTGTATCAAGAGTAGGCTGGTTATTTACATACACATCTATTAGAAATAAGCATATGATGATGAAATATAAATCTTCCTATACAATGTGAAATGTTCAAGGTGATTCAAGTTTTGTTTGTTTGTTTGTTTGCATAGATGTTTGTGGTAAAAGTTCATACTACTGTTTTCTGCCCATTATTACTCTCAGTGAAAACGCATATATCTGGCTCCAGTATAAACAGTTCTACAAGTGATTTACAAAAAAAGCTATTTATTGGATGTATTAAAATACAATCTGGAAATAAAGCAATACCTCTATATGCTACAGAAAAATACAATAAACTTTGTTTTTTAAACAGATCAACTCAACAAGGTAAAGCCTTTTACTTTCCCTCATGCCTCACCAGGTAGAGCTGATATGACTAACAATAATACACAGCAATTTCTATAACTGAAAGACACTTACAAATAAATGGAACAGTGGCATGGATTTGTCTGCATATTATTATAATGGGGAAAGATGTAAGATCTTTTGCAAAATATGTGGATAAAATATTTTATTTTGTCAAAGGAGGATAACTAATTCCTCTCAGTAGTTTTTTTCTAAATCCGCTAACAAGATCTGTCTTGTGGTTAAACTCTTTATTTTGAGAATGTAGAATAATTTATCACACAGTAATATCATTGCTTCATGATTTCTCTACTAAAGCACTAACTCAGCATTTTTTTTGCATTATGTGGCACTGAGTTTATAATGCTAATGTATTCTGTACCTGTTTACAACACTGTAACAAGAAGGCAATTCATATTGTTGATTATTGTTCATTAATGGTTTCACCATTAATGAAGAAAGGGTGTCTTCTGAATACAGCACTAGAGTTAAAGACAATGTGAACCAAATCCATCAAACCTGGGACAGGGCGTTTTTTAATTAAACTGCCCAAAGAAGAATAAAGTGGGTATTTTCTTTGTTTATTTCAATAAGGTAACAGGTTAACTTAAACTTGGCAAAAAAACAAGCAAAAAATATTTCATTTTGCATTAGATGTACATTGCTGTTTCTATAGCATTATTTTATATGATTATTATGTATCCTTTTATTTGTATTTCTTCACTGGCCTGATGAATCTGTAAAAAAATGAGCAATTCTGTAATGCCAAGACAAAAAGAATTATTAAGATCGCTCAAAGACACCTTATTAAGGATGAGGCTTTTAAAATAATGTGCCATTTAAAAGGAATACAGAATTTTTTTTGAAATAAAGTTCCTATATTGTCCTTTTAAACACCTTCCTTCTAGCAATGAAGAGTATTAGACTAAAATACAAGTCAGTTAACGTAGAGCATACATTTTGTACTAGTCATATTGCTGTATAAGGTTATTTATTTTTGTCTTTTTTTTTTTTTTTTT
>WBNA01000353.1:497990-515926 GCA_013398345.1 Nothocercus nigrocapillus
CAGCATGTGGCTCAGGACTGCGTCCAAGCGGGTCTTGAAAATCTCCAGAGAAGGAGAAGGAGTCTCCACAGCCTCCCTGGGCAGCCTGTTCCAGTGCTCTGTCACTCTCACAGTCAAGAAATTTTTCCTAAAGTTCCTGTGGAACTTTTGGTGTACCAGCTTGTGGCCGTTTCCTCTAGTCCTATCAGTGGCCACCACTGAGAAGAGACCAGCCCCATCCTCCTCACTGCGTGATAAGGGTGCCAGACTCCTTCCAGAAATGCACTAGGGGAAGAGCAAAAGAACACAAGTTGGAAATGACAAATTCTGATCAGAAATTAGGAAAAAAAAAGAAATTACCATGAGAGTGGTCAAATACAGGAACAGGTTGCCCAGAGAAGCTGTGGGATCTCTGTCCTCAGTCATTCAAAACTTGACTAGATAGATTTCCCTGCACAGACTTGTTTTGAGTGAGGAGTTGAACCAGCCTAACCTCTTAAGGTCCTTTCTTATCCAGATTAATTTATAATTAAGTGATTAACATTTTATAAGTATCTAATACTTTTGTTTATCTGTTGTATTATTGATAGTGATCTGATTCATTTTGGTCACTGTAAGTTAATTATACATCATTAATAAATCAATAAACTGCTTCGATCCTGACTTCTGGGATGATACAGAAGGGCAATACTTTGATCTTAAATAATACTGCATTTGAGTACACATCATTGAAATTGCTTTTTGTTACATTACATTAGCAAGGAGTGGCTTTTAAGACATCTCTCTATTCTTTAGAGCTAATGGGCACTTCCTAATGTTCTGTAAAGACAGCACAGAGATCCACTCTGTAGGAAAACAAACATGACATGACAATAGAAACTTGTATATCTAGTCAAATGAGTCAAAAAGAACATAAAATGTATTCATGGTTTTGAATAAATATAAAATAAAAATTGAGCTAAGAGTGCAAAGAAAAAAGAAATTAAAAAAAAGAAAATTTCTAGGAAGGAACAACTGTTTCTAAAGAAAATTGTTCATTAACTACTTTACAAAACAAAAATCCTTTGACTTGCAAAGGTCAAAGAAGCAGTACAGTAACCTTTCAGTCTCATGACAGATATTAGACAGATAAATAACAGTTTTTAACCATTCATTCTACACAATTTTACACAAATTTAAACATTTTTATCTGTAGTGAAAATTATGACACTCATTTTTGAATGAAATGTGAAGTCCCTGTTTTTAAAAAATAAATAGGCAATACAAATGAAAAATCTTTGACATTTGTTACTCTGCAAAAATCTTAGATTTTTTCATATTGTTTGTCTTTCAAATCATGACATCTTCTAATTCTATTACATTGAATTACCTAGAAAAATGCAACACATTAGTATAATGAAAGTGGGGTGTGTACATTAACAAAATAATCCATTAAAAATGACATAGGCCTGAGGTGCTTATTATATTTTTAACTAATCTCTTTTTGCCCTTATAGCTGCAAGGAGTTGTTATACCAAGGACTGAGAGACGCAGTATATCCTTGGTGGTAGTATGACTTGCATGTTTGTGCCGACCTCATATGCTAAAGAATCTTCATGATAATTACATATTTTCTCAGTTAAGCATACATATTTCTCACATGTTCTGCAGTCCTTAAAAGAAGCGAAATAACCATTATGTTTCCCTGGACAGCTTTCCTGAAAGATTTATATTCACATTTTAAAAATTAGCACACACCAACATGGTATTCAATTTAATAAACTTAGCCAAAATGCATTGTTTGCATTTTGGCATTGGTTAGACATGAAATTTTAATAAATAGTTTTCTAATAGAAAACTAACACAGAAGCTTTTTACTTTAATATTTATTTATTTATTTATTTCCCTAAATTGTATGACCGGCACAAGTTGCTGATTTTACTGTGAAACTTAATTCAGAGAATGTGAAGATTGTGGATATGCAATTGGCATTTTCAGTGTTCTTGGTAATAATTTCCCCTCCAAAAGATAAATAGAAATGTCTTGCTGCATAATTTAATTGGACCTGCTGCTTTTTGCAACTGCCCATAATTCTCCTGATCTGTGCACCTGTGCCATCAACCCTGCAATATTCACTGGTGCAAATCACATGATGAGAAATGCTGGAATCAGCACCTGTTTAGAAAGGATGAATTTAAAAATATTTTCTCTGTGTTCAAAGCCTAATGGTCTATATCTTTCTCTGATTACCATCTGAAGGGAAAGGTTCCATTGTCTTTAATAGAAAGGGCTGGATGTCAAATTTGAAATCATCTAAGAGGTCACATGAATCCTCTTGTAGCTGTTCCTACATTTAATTTTGTCTTGTGAACATGTAATTGATTCACAATTCACTTTTTTTTCAAGGGAACTGATCTGTAGACAATAACCTGCTCCATAATGATTTAAGGTTTTTCGTGTTTGTCACTCTTCTTGGGAATCAGAATTGTTAATAAAGTTTGCATGAGACAAAGCATTTGGCTAGTGTTGAATAATGTATTCAGATATTGTTTAATATTGCTGTTATGCAATCCATTTTCAATAGATTCACGTTCATTATGACTTGTACAATGTTACTGGCAAAAACATGTTTAGCAACAAAGTTACTTGGTCACCTCCCACAGTCTGTGTATGAGGGTGGCTCAGACATAAATAATATTCATATGAGAGAAAAAAGAACATCTAAATCTAGCTTTTAGGCACAAGCTATATTCTCCATTCCGTGGTCAAGTGATAAAAACCTATTTGAGAGTATTTATTATGCACAGGATATGTATGGACCTAGAGAGAATATTTGCACAAGTAAATAAACATGTACTTTAAGGGGAAATTTGAAGTAAGCCCAGAGGATGATTCTCACATTGATCTAGCAATAAAATGACAGTGTAGCATGAGAAATGTCGACCTGCATATGACTATCTGATTATCAGTCAGAACCAACATTAGCTATTAAAGCAGCATAATATTAGAAAACCATGCTCTAAAAAAGTGAACAAGAATTTCGGTAATAATTTATGCTACAAAATATTACAGAGCTTTGAGGAAACACACACCTACAAAACTCATATCAGTACCTGAAAAAAACAAACTGGGCAAAGAAGACTCGAGGCAAGCCTAAGTAATCTGAGTTTTTGATTATGTATATCAGGAAAATTTATGCTTAACTATGGGATTCTGTGAATTTAAATAAGCAATGCATTTTACCTCCAAAGTAGAAAGTATCTCCTGAATAAATTTGCAGAGGTATGGAGGCATGAGCAGACAAGGTCACATCATTGTCCACTATTACACTGATACGATTCCTTTTTGCAGAGAAGGAAATAGAATGCCACTGGCCATTATTTAATCCACTACCTAGATGGAAAACAAAAAAAAACAAAAAACAAACAAAAAACAAACAAACAAACAAGCAAAAAAAAAAAAAAAACACAGAATGAAATACATATGTCCATTATTTGTTATGCTAGTTCAACAATACAGACTTTAAAGGAGAAGACTGTATTACAGCAATCTGGCAATCTGTAGTCTATGTAACTATTCAGAGTGATAATAAAAGAAAAAATGAACAAAGGACACAATGCCTTGAGTGAAAACAGAACATCGATCCATTCATTTTCTTCACCTTCTGATAAAGAAAAATAAAAGTCCTTCAATGAATAATAAGTAATTTATTGAAGAATAATAAGTAATACATTAATTAATGTAGTAACTATGAAAAGTAACTACTCAATCTAAGGTTATCATTAAGACATCATGCTGATGGCTGGTATAATATTTTAAACATAATACATATTTTTACTGCACTGAAGGGATTTCTTCATCTTTTAAAATCAAAAGTAGTCATTATATTATATTCCAGGAAAATATAAAAATCTTGTAAGTGCTAAAAGCTTCAGCAACTGCCATGTCAATGTCACAAGACTTTTCTTCTTTTTCAGCTATCTGTTTTACATGAAATGCATGGGTAAATTCTGCAGCTATTTGCTGAGAGTTTATCCTTTAACACCAATTTATGCTACCTTTCAATGATAGTACCACTAAGCAATAAACCTAAAGCCCTAATTCTGGAAAGTGCTTATATATATACACACTATAATACATTTTATTCAGAGTAACTCATAAGAATATTATTATCTTTAAGTAAGTGTTTTTAGTCTATCATGTTCTTGAATACAATTTGATCAGTGATGCTTCTTTCAGCTAAGAATATCACCTCTGAATTAGGTAATGTGTTTTCTTGAGTGCTCAGTGGCTCTAATTTGTGATCTGTAATTTCCCTCTTGAAATTTCATGCATTTATGTGCTCTAGAATTTGTTTGCATTCTGCAAAATATCCTACGCTTTAATGGTTTTGTTCAAAACAGAAGAACAAACCAAAACAGAAGAATAAGTAGGTAAAAATTTCAGCGTAACTAGGATCCCTATATTGTTAACTATCACAGAATAAAAACATAGTTTCAGCACACAATCATCAGATAAATGTTAGAATTGCATTAGAAGATGAGATACATGATCTTTTAGAAAATCTCTCTAATACTTTCAACACAATTTTATACATATACAAACTTTCTATAGCTTGTTTCCTTCAACTACTGTTACGGAATGCACATGAAGAAAATTTATGCTCTAGTAACACTAAAATTTTGTTTTCTCCCCAGTCTGAATTGTCTTATACAGGAACTATAGGCAGCAAGTCATTTTGTCTCTATGTGGCTTTTTCAGGAAAGATTCAAATGTAATTCAAAGAAACATGGAGCCTTTTTCTCAGATGTCTTGTAGCATTCTGGAAATTAGTTATTTTGGTTGCAATTTTCCATGAGAAGTGGTATTGAGGATGCATATACTTCATGTCTGATCTCCCAGAAGCCAGAGCAGTATATTTATGCTTGGAGGAGTAATTAGAAGAACAACTGATAGCAATTTTCTGGATTAATTCATGTGTGTATTTTCTACTTCTGCAAAACTCCCTCTTAATGGTATTTATAGAGATGGACTTTCTACTAAAAGAAAAACTGGAAACCTTATTTCACACAGTATACTATAATATTAAAGCTATTATGTCTGGCTGCCAAAAGGTCACCCACAGAAGGGTAGTCTTGTGGTAAAATAGGATTTATATAGCCCTGCAGGCAATGCCGAGGGAGTAACTGCAGTTTTCCTACATTTTCAAGGTCTCAAATTGTTGAAGAAGTCCCTTTGGATTGGTGGCAGTCAGTATAATTTACTGTAGCCTACAGGCTAGTGTATTTTATGTTAGGATGGCATAGTACTGAGATGAGGATTAAGCAAATGCCTTAAAACTCTAGGTATATTTTCATTATGTAATATGTTGCAGCTCCATAGACATTTAAAAAACAGAGTAGATAAAGTGCTAGAAAAATATTATTGCAGCCTTGCAGTATCAGGGGCATAGATGAGTCACATTTTATATTGAAGTTTTTAGATATCACAGGTGTTGTTATATATCTCCCCTATTATTTTTTAGTGCTCTTTTACAGCTAGAACTCATAAAATATATCAAAGGGTTTTAACAACTTCAACCCAAAAACTAACAAAGAACCACAAACAGATAAAACATTCTTAGATCTTTTATATCTCTTTCAACCTTTGTGAACTACAGACTCCTTAATCAAAGGTATAATAGGTATGCTAAAACAGATAATATGAATAAGGTTTTTATTTAAAGCACAACAAATTAAACGTGAGAATGGCTTTCCCAGTTTGTAGTGCAGTAATCAGTTTTCTTATATAAATCACTGTAGAATGATCTTTCAATAGGAAACTAAATTGTAAGCTGCACATGGAGTATAGCACTACTTGTATCATTGTACCTTAAAGACCATCTGGTTTTATAAAAGCAAAAGATTCTATCATAGTTTTTTCTTACCCTATATACCCTTCCTTCTTTCTAGCCTCACTTCCCATCCACCAAAGTTTCCCCTTCTTTCATCTCATCTTTAAGATTAAGAAAGAAGGCTCTTTAGTTTTGAGTTAACTCAAATGACTGATTCCTCAATCACATCTCTGCGACATGCTAGGTTTTCCTTTGATTACAGGAACAAAGCATTCTGTAATTTCATTTTAGTGAAACAATGCCAATTACTTTTAATTCTTAGTGTTGCATCGTGCCTCATTAAATTTCTATTTTGATAAGGGAATTATTTTTAAATATACAAATATTGGAACAGCAAATAGGTAAAAGAAGGGCCAAAAATAAAGAAACTGATTGCATGAATGACTGAAGTAGGAAAATCATTTGGTTACTGGCAAGGGGGTGATATGACTTTCCCAATTCTTGTTTGTTTGCTAGACTTCATTGTATTGATGTTCTCATCTAGGAAGTGATGAATGCCATTATAGTAGCATGATATATGCTTGTGTGAACATTTCCTAGTGTTAGGGCACTAGGAGGATATGACACTACATATGCACGGTGAAGGGAAGGGACTGGCGACATATCCGTTTTATGTGGTCCCGATAGGTTCTCTACCAGGTGTTTTAAAAATACTTTACCAGGAAAAGCATAAGGAAAAAATAACAATTATATTATTAATGCATATTAATGTAACTGTTAAATAAGATTTCTGTTTATTCACAATACCTGTACATCACTTAATATTTAAGTAACTTGGATATTTAAATGTAAAAAAAAAATCTGTAAGGTCTTGCAGAACAATGACATATAATCTTATGAAAGCATATATCAAAAGTGCATATAACTTATTGTAAGATCAGTGAGAAATAAAAAGCTTTCAGATAGGTTAGAAATAATTTGTAGATTAGTCTGAAGTACAACCTCCAGATTCAATGACTGTTAACATCATTTAATGAAAAGCTGCATAAACGACAGGTTCGTACAAAGAAACTGAGTAATAATATTTTAAGCAGTCATACATATTGTAATTCAATTTAGACTCATTCAACAGGAATTAATAGTGTTCATTTCTTTTTATAATCTATGTTTTTCTTTCTTGTGAATATTTTATGAGCAACTCACAAAAGAGGCTACAAAGGAACTATATTAAGCAACCCTTCTGCAAAAGAAGGATATGGTTTGTTATAGCTTAATCACTTATGAATTAATACAACATTCTCCTCATTTTTATATGGCTGAAGAACTCTTAAAAAAACTAATGGTAATGAATTCTAAGAACAGTTCACAAAGAAATACGCTTTAATTTAATTATCAATTTTTTTTTTTTTTTTTTTGTGTGTGTGCGTGTGTGTGTGAAAGTCAGGTCATAAGTCTTTGCCTGCAGGGGATCAAACCTGTCCAACCATCCATAATTTAATTACTCAGTCTTCAAACGTAGACTTTACTCACTTCAGTGAATGCAGCAACAATAAACACTTCAAAACTCAAGAAAAAGTTCACTGTATGGTTTTGCTAGATAACTTCCTTCTCAGAAGAGAATAAGGTGTTTCTACAGTACTTTCTGTCTTCACAAGGACAAACACTATTCCAAAGTCAGACCTTGTGAACAGTAAGTTTAATGTGATATAATGATGTTAACTTCTTTTTCAAGATTGAGTTTCAAGGCTTATTTTGAGGTCTTTCAGCTAATATGTTATATATTTGGTTGCAAGTTTAAAGTTGAATAATTTGCTTTACACGCAAAAGTGCCAGCACCTCAGCTGGTCTGTTGAAGAGACACTTTACGGCAGCAATTTCTTTTACATATTTCATCTAATTGAACTGCAACCGAAATAGCATCTAGAAAGTCAAATACATCACTGTTAACTACATACCACTGACACTCTTCCTAAGGAATTGACATTTTCCAGTGGTATGCCTGGGGAAAACTCTTGCCATTAAAAGGGTATTCTTTGTGCATCAGTTATTTGAGATTATAACAAATACCAGGACTGATCCTACTGTCACCTACAGAAACAGGATCAAAGTATTTATGCAAATTTCAACATTACCCATGATCATTATAGGATCACAGTCCTTTCCTGAGTTAAAATAATCAATTTTTAAAAATTTTACATTTAATCATTATACATCTATAGAGAGATAATGAGCTCTGGAGTTATGTTTAACTTTTTTTTCCTTTTTTATTCCCTCACAGGAATTTGCATTTTGAGTTAGTGAAGTAAAGAATTAATCTAAAAGAACCCAAGGTGGTATTGCAAAGGAGCAGAATAAAGATTTAGGCCTTATCTCCAAATCCCATGGCTGTTTCTTTGCTCTACTTGGCTATTTTTCGCTCTGTCTGCCTTATATTGCCAAACTTGTGATTTGTGAGCATTTTAGAACAGAAGTGATTCCTATTCTGTGTCTGCACCAAGAATTTCTTGAGATTTTCTCCCTTTTCTCCCCTTATTTTTGCGTAGTCTTTTGAATTCTGGGGATTCCAAGAGGGTTATGATTTGGATTTGTGCTACAGTGACTGCTGTGGTTATGTACAGTATGGGTTATTGTTCCAGATGATCTAACTTTAAATGGCATCATTCCTTTATGTTCTTATAAACTACTCTGTTTTTATTCTTATCCTTCCAATGATAGGAACTCTCCTATGCTTTACTAGAGATCAAACCTGTGTGCATCCTAATCCTTTAAAAGTTTGCTGAGTACAATTGCAAACTGTATTTTTCCTACTTATTTTCCACCTTTTAAATCAGTTCACATGTCCACTTTACTGGAACTAACTTGATTTCTTTTCCAATAATAATATTTCTGCTTCATGAATACTAAACACAAAAGGATTTTGTATCAAATCTAAAATAAATCAACTTCCTTTTTGTATGATCAACACTGTGTTTTTAGCAGCCAAACTATACATTGCTTCTATAGTCCATTCTGCAAAGGACAGGACTCTGATCATCTTTGTCCATGCAGTACCTGCTCCACTCTCAGTCGTATTTCCTCATCTTTATACATCTGTGAAAACCCATTAATCCCTCCCTTCTGTCTAACTTCATATCTCCTAATGGGAAATCACATCTCATTACCATTCTACCCTTCTATAACATAATAGTAAAATTCACCTTGCTTGCATAACAGATGAGAAATGCTGAGCCATTTCCCATCCATAGAGTACAAGAGAGCAGTATGACACCAAAAATGCACAGTTAAGTGAAACCATTGGTGACACCAATCACACGGTGGCATTACTGCCCCTCACCATCTTTGGAGGAATCATGGAAGAAGGAGTAGTTGTCAGTTAACTCACTTTGTGCAAAACAAAATGATTCCTCGATTAAGCAACAGCCTCAGACAGAAAGATATTAGTACACAGGAAAAACAAGGAGTCTCTTGGTGAAGAAGGCAGAGCCCTTTCTCCCAAGATAAATGAAATTGTGACAGGGAAAGCAAGGAGCTGCTTCTTAAGATCCTCATCAGACATTCTCTCTCATGACTGAATCTTTCTACATTTTCTTTGGTCTCTTGTGCTTATATACTCGTTTTGAAACAGAGGAATGGCTCAAAAGAAGAATAAAGGGTATGTTGTCTGGTTACGTCTGCTCCGGCCCTGGGACTTCCTGGAAATCTGTACACACTACGAAGTGCAAATGATCTAATCTCCATTTAGAGATTAACTACAAAAATGACCCATTAGCTGTTCAGTCTCCTCATTTGTCTCCTTCTTGTTATCCTTACCATAAATCTTTTAATGTGAAATCAAGCTTTCCTTAGTTTTTTGGAACCCAATCTAATATTTAGCTTTTTGTGCCCAAATGTAACAAGAAGTTTTTTAATCAAAACCTCTACATGTATATATATACATGTATAGCTTTCTATATAAATGAGTCACTTGATCCCTTGTGGAAGCACTCACAAAAGGCAACATCTTAACACCTGATCTTGGTAGAGCAAGAAATTAACTTGTTTATGTTTTATAAACAAAAAGGTTGCTTAGATCTCTACGAATAGTCAGGTTATAAATATGAGCTTTACATATGCAAACTAAGGACCCAGCTTTGTCACCTATATTCTTTAAAGTTATTTTTAAACAAATAATCACTGAAAGAGGTGTATATTTGCATGTCTGACAAATAAAAGGACTGTTTTAGAAACATTAGGAATTAAACATTTAGGAATTAAATCATTAGGAATTAGAAATATTGTGAATTAAAATTCACATCAGCAGGGATCACACACATCCATCATAAGACCAAGTCATTGATAAATAACATGACTTATTGTTCTGTGCATAGAATTTTTTTCTTTTCTCTCAATTTTTGTTACCTGCAGTGATGTCACTCAGTGCTTTTCCTGGTTTATAAAGACTGATTTTAACTTTCCCATCACTGAGATAGAGGAGAAGACCACCTGAAGCCTGGTGTAGTTTGGTAGACAACAGAAGTCCCTCTTTGTTCCAGGTACGAAACTGGAAACTGATGGAAACTTCTTCTTGCCCTGAAGCCCCAGGCAATGCCAAGTAACTGCTGGAACTCAGGAACGTAACAGGAACCAATGGTGGCTCTAAACATGAGAAGGATGTATTGCCCTATGAGGAAATGAAACAAGGACAGTGTTAAGAATATTTAGAGAAAAATAATCATGGGAATGACTATTTTTCAAGCCATGGGAATTTGTATGGAAACCATACATTTTGAAAACATTAAGAATAGAACCTAATACTTATAATTCTTGGATGTGTTAGTCTAAGAATCAAGTATAAATATACAAGAATGTATCATTTTGAGAAATGTTCATCAAAGTGTATGTCCAGAACAGGTTTACTTACATTAGCAAAGAGAGGCAAGAACCTATAATGAGTGAATGAAGTGAAATCCTATGTCACTTAGATAACTAAATGGTACTTCAGGGTTTATGAAGACCTAATTTGTTTCCGTTTTGGCTGAGCCTCAGGAAGCATTAGGGATCTGATAGATTTCTGAATATTAGAGGAAGTGCTGCTAAATGCAAAGCTTTATTCTAATATTTGAGGAGTCTAATGCTAGGCAGAGAAAAATGTTGGACTACATTACTATTCTGAAGAAAAATAATTTTTTTGGACCATGGAGCAACACTGGAGATGTGCCCTGACCTTAATGTTCATTTTCACAAATAATCAGAAAATATTATATATATAAACTCTTAATACTTTCAAATATGAAACATACATTTTATAGAGCAAAAGGACATCTGTTTTCTAGCAGGTCCAAATGGATCAGATCATAAGTGGTATTTAGGCATCTAACCTTTATTTTGTGTTTGACTGTTTCTGAAATCACTGGTTCTTAGTTACCTAAATAAAGCTGAGGATGTATGACAAACCCTGCGCTTAAGCTGTATACACAGTTATATTGAGTGACATAAATAAGAAGACTGGAACAGAAACAACATATTCTCTGGGTCTAGTGCCAAATTTAGTTAACATTTTGTGGCTCTTCCTAGTCATACAAGATGTACTTAGATCTAATGGCTTGCTGGCATTATTTCAGCTGTAACTAATTTGTTCTGTGGAGATGATTGCTAGAAGAATAATGTCCCAAGAAAATCAAATACATTTATTTTCCATTCAATAAACAATTTTCAAACTTTTAAGCATATATAAAACTTTGACCTTCTGAGAGCAAAAAGATATAAAATCAGTTTAAGAAAAATAACCACTAGCCTATGGTAAAGCAAGACATTAAAGTTTATGTTTTCACTTCCTTCAAGGAAGATATATAAATAAATAAAAGCACTCTTATGAACTGAACTGCAGAAAGATATATAGTCAACTGAACTGACCCATACTCAAAAGGCAATCATCGGACTAATAAACCTTGTTAAACACTAAAAGCTTACCATCTGCACATTCCCCTCCACATTATTTGGACAACTGCCTGACACTGCATCAGCCTGTATTCTGATACTGTCTGTTTAACAAGGACTCTGTGGTAACATACAGACTTTCTGGCACAGTTACCTTATAAAACATTTTTTAAATAGCTCTGAAATTAGGACAAGAGTTTACATTATTTTAGATAAAGATGATATTACCTTCTCTAACAATAATTTTGAAGTGTCCTTTCCCCTACTCCACAGAGACTCCCTTGTAGCTGCCTTTCCCCCAACATCTGCCAGAATCACAAATATAGCATTATATGGAGGTATCAGTTTAGTAGATTTTGGAATACTTCAAAAGATGTTCACATGAGAAATAAAGTAAATCAGAAAGTCTGTCATACATACTTTTTTTTTTTTTTTTTTTTTTTTTATGGGACAGTGGACCAGGTGTGATCAAAGCTAATTTGAATCCAAAATATTTGGAACTGCAAAGCATTTCGCATTTACTTTGAACTTATCCTTCATATCATATCTCTATGGCTTCTGGAGATTTTAAATGTTGTAAATTGTCCTTGTCCTAGCTTTAGAGAAGCAACAAATTTTCTTACATGTTGCATATGAAAGTGGTTATGGTCTTTTTATTTTCTTATTTGTATTTATTTATTCTTTTTTACCTAGGCATCTCTTACCACGAAGGAGATCTGAGATTTTTGACTCTTGGCCAGGTCAATAATGTTCACTCCATTACAATAAATATTTTCAAAACACCCATGAAAGTTCTTGCTTGACAACATCCCTGATTTTCCAGGCACTGGGATCCCTCCAAAGCTGAGCTTAGAAAGAGAAGAAAAATCAATAATACTATTAAGTAATTTTCTAATGAAAAATGTTACCACTAGTGCAAGAACAGAAGTCAAAGACAGGCCACAGCTGAATCCAACATTACTTAGCTCTTTCTTTGTGTCACATCTCTGAATTAATAAAACAGGCTAACAAAATATAGATCAAGTTTTGAAATGTTGGCATTTTTTACATAAGTCTTTTATCAAAAGCATAGATTTAGAGACTTGTCAGTCTTCAGCATCAATTACATTTCCAGTATCAAGTGGAAGAAGGATAAAGTTGGGCAATGCTTAAAGGGAAAAGAGAATTCTCTAACTTTCTTAGTAAATTTGAGTTTGACTTCTTTATTAAAAAAATGATCAAATGAAATTTTTCTGTGTCGGTTTAAACAAAATGAAAGGATTTTTTAAATCTCAGAATGCTTAGTCAGCCTGTGCAATTCCTCCAAGCGGTTGCAGTTTTACCGACTTTCTAAAAGAAATAAGAAGATCATTCTGATTCATTCTGATTCACATTCAAAATTGCTGTAAAAACTCTTGGTTTAAACTGAACATCCCGAAAAATCATTTTTGAAAACAATTATTTAAATTTTGTTTTTAAAATAATAGCTTTATTCACATTTTATACACACAAAGATTTTTGTAATACCATAAGACTTTTAATTTTTAAATTTTACTTCACCATTAAATTAATTTTATGAAAAAAATGAATTGAAATATTCTGGTTTAAATACTATAAATATTATTAAGTTATTGAACTGGGAAGTTCTGATTACTAGAAATACAGTCAATTACTAAAGACAGTTATTCAGATTTTTTAGTGTATTCTGAGTTTTTGCAAATTTTTGCATTAATAAAACTCCTTTCTACTTCTACTGCTAGCACCTGAAATGTGAACTATAATATATATAATAGAGGAAAAATACTAGTTGATTTAACAAAATGAGTTTACAAGTCACAATCATTTAAAAGCTACATGTATTTGTTGTTGCTTCCCCCCTGCTTTTTTCATATGATACTCCAAACTTTGTCATTGTGTTTTAGATTCCTTATTTTTAAACATAGTTCTATCTTTAATCATATGAATAATATTCTCGAAAAGTATGGAACAATAGAGAAAAAGAGGAGAGCATTCAAAGTACCACTTTGAAAGGTATCATTTCTCAAGGGCGGTATTAGAGACCTCCACAAAGATGTTTTAGAACATATAAATCAATATTTCTCCCAGTTATGTGCATTTGAAGTGTCCTAAGAAATCATTTGCTTTCCTCACATGACTCAGTCAAAAGTCAGGATAATAACTAGCAGAAGTGAGTTAGCTGCCTAAAAGGTAGGTGTTACGGTGTTAATTTAGAAATTGAATTGATAAAAAAAGTAATGAAGATTTGTGAGTTCAAGTAGGTTCACTCTATTCTAGTACTCATCATTTTAACCTAAAAATAGGAAGGGAGTAAACATTTTTCACCAACTTTTAGACCTTGAAATAATGTTTGGGAAAATTTTGCATGGTGTTACACATACTCCTTTTCATGAATCTATTTAAGTAAATGAGATTTGTTCACCGTACGTTTGCCAGATTTACTAGGAATTTAAATTTTAACCTAACACTTCTGAAATGGGCTTTAGCCATTGGAAAATTATTTCCCATAATTTTCATCAAATCATAAAATTGTGTGACTTGGAGCTCATTCCTGTTCTGTTTTCACAGCCTTCAACATATTTGCAGTACTACTGGAACAAAAGAAACAGTAGTGATTTTAGAGATGAAAAAGATGTTCTACAGTAAATTTGAGGCTGCAAGACTGGTAAGCTAAGCATTAATAAGCTAAGAATACCTCTCTCCAAACCATTCCTTCAGGAGATAAAATTGCCTAAAGTCTTAAGCTATGCAAACTTCCCTAAGTAAGTTTTATCCCCTCTGCTTATTTCATTGCATTTACATAACAAAGTTAATAAATGTAATAAAGGTAAGGTAATTTTCACACCTCATAATCAAGGTCCAAATAATTGAATTCTCCTTTTGCATGAAAATGATGTGTGTGTTTATCCACTGTAAAGTTTACTTGGTTGTTAAAATGCTCAATGAGGACAGAATGCCAATGTTGATCATCCAAAAGGCTGCCAAGAGTAATATTAATTCGGGCATTAGAAGAGTGAGTTTTAGCATCACCTTGAGAGGAGAAAAATAAGAAACTATTAGTTTCACATAAAAAAGTATAAATATTCAAATGTATATTGCTAACTTACTATACACTATGCAGTAAAATAAGCTTTTTTTTAAAAAAAAGTTTTATTCCAGTTACATTAGACTGAATAAGATTGTTGTTGTTACCTAAATTAATGAGTAAGGACAGCTTTCCTTTAATTAATTCCAGTGTTACATGGTCTCCATTTTGTCCTTCTCTGTGGAGCAGAATTCCATCACTTTGCATCGTCTTAAACTTCAAAGAAATCACATCTTTCAGTGCCCTCATGAGTTTTTGATTAAATCTGTAAATTAGACAACTTTTCCCATCAAAACCAACCACCTCGGATCCTAGAAATAAAGAAATTAAAGATAATGTATAATGCTGTATCTAAAAGAAATAGTCACATATAACCTGTACTAGAGCACACCACTAACATCCCTTCTTTCACATGTGACCTGGAAATAGTTTGTTAATACTATTCCAAATCTTCAATAAATTTTAAGACTGGGCTATGCTAGAGATGCTGCTTTCAGTAAATTATAAAACAAGGTGAGCTGAACAGATCACAGCTTCTCTCCATACTGAAATTGCATATGGAAGCCTCTTTGTTTCCTTGGAGCCATGAAGCACGTTAGTCATACAGTAAAAGCAAAACTGGGCAGAGTGAGAATTTCTGCTAATTTCTTTTATAATTAATCCCAGTTACCAAAATAAATAAGAAGAAAATAATTTCTATTATGTTAAACAAATTTTCAGGGATCTCATGGCAAGCTATAACTTCAATCAACTATTAAAATTAAACTATATTCTCCAATTTATAATAATATTATGACATACTACTCTAGGAAAGTAATAAATATACTCTAAAAAGACAACCCGTTAGTTATGAGTAGGGTCTGGTTATCTTGTCATCAGATCTTACTTTGTTGACTTTATAAATGTTATATTGAATTGCTACTGCTGAAATGCAGCTTTAGAGTTTGAACGCAGGTTAGTAATGACTCTTATCATCAGTCTTCCAGTACAGTCATATAGTCACAATCACACAATCATGAAAACACTGAGGTTGGAGGACAACTCTGGAGTTCATCTAGGCCAGGTTCCTTATTCAAAGCAGGGTTAACTGGAAGAGGTTACACAGGGTCATATCCAAGTGGAGTTTAAAAATCTTCAACAAGAGAGACTCTCTCTTGGGACAATCATTCCAGTTTTCAATCAGCCTTATTGTATAAAAGATTTTCTATGTTTAAATGGAAGTTCTTGTAGTTCAGTTGGCCCATTGACTCTTGTTCTGTCAATTCTTGCCCCACCAAGAAGAGATTGGCTTCATCTTCCTTCCATTTGGTATAAGCATTGATCAGATCTCCTCTGAGCCTTCCGTTCTTGTATAAGCAATGCCCTTGTATAAGTCAGTCCCTTAATCATCCTTGTGGCCTTTTGACAGACCTTCTTGAGTAGGTCACTCCAGATGTGACCTCACTAGTGCTGAGCAAAGGAAAAGGATCAACTTCTTCAAGCTACTCTTCCTAATGCCGTCCAGGATGCCATAGGCTTTCTATTATGCAAGGGCACACTGTTAAAAAACTTACTGAGGTCAAGATAAACAGCTTCTACTGCTCCCCCCCTCAACTATAATGACAGTCATCTCATTACAGAAGGCTATGAGGCTGGTCATGATTCTCCCTCCTAAACATCAAATCCATGCTGAACACTTCCATTCATCTTTTTGTCCTTCTTATGTTTGAAAATTGTTTCCAGGGTTATTTACTCCAATATTTCCTCAGAAACCAAAATTAAGTTTGTAGTTCCTTTTTCATGCTCATGTTTAAGATAGGCGTGACATCTGCCTTCTTCCAGTCCTCAGAAATGCCTTTTGATCACAATTTCAAAGTGTTGTCTCACAGTGAATTTGACCCATACTCTCAGCACCAGGGTATGTATCCTGTCAGGTCTCATAAATGTGTGCATATCTAGTTTGTTTGAACATTCCCACCTGACCCGAGAATAAGTCTTTCTTGTTCCAGAGTTTTCTACAAGTCTGGATATTCCTGTAGGCAACTATGCCCAATAGAGACTGAGGCAAAGAAGGCACTGAGTATATTTTTGTGTCCTTTGTCATCAGGTCCTATTCAGGACCTGATGACATCAGGACTACCATTTTTTTTTGTCTTCAAGTATCTTAAGCTTGAAGGAGATTATCCTTGAAAATCAACCCCCTCAATCTTTCTTTTCCCTAGAGATGTTTCCCATGGGACTCATACAAAAAATTCCCTGCAGAATCTACATTCTGCTTTCCTGAAATCCAGGACCATGATCCCGGTTTTTGCCTTATCCTGCTCTCTTGGGATCCTGAACAACACCATCTCATGGTCACTGCAGGCAAGGCTGCCTCCTAACTTCACAACGCCAAACAGTCCTTAGCTTCTAAGAATGAGGTCTTTCATCATCTGCTCACTTGTTTTACAATGTCATCATTAGTACACCTCAGAAAACTCCTGGCCTGTCTTTCAGGAAATATTTGAATGGTTAAAGTTGCCCTTGAGGAGGCAGCATAAGTGTCTGGGAAGAGGAAAGCTCATCGAGCTGTCTAAAGAAGGCCTCTTCTATTTCTTCCTGATCATGCGATCCACAGCAGATACCCACAACAATGTCATGCGTGTTGGTTTACCCTCTAATCCTACCCCACAAATTCTCAACTATTTCAGCATTCATCCCTGCTTGCAGAGCTCCATGCCTCCCTGTGGTGCTTTCAAATACAGTGAGCCTCTGGCTCCTCAGTCTGCTGGCCTTTCCTTCCTTAAGAGACGAAGTCCATCCACATTCTATCTCTTTGCAGCCCCTCAGCTTCACGCTGTAGATCTGTAATTCCTTTATTTGTTTCTCACTGGACAACTGGGAGGTGAGAAACCTCATGAAGTTCAACAAGAGCAAATGCAAAGTCCTGCACCTGGGGAAGAATATCCCCAGGCACCAGCACACGCTGGGGATGGAACTGCTGGAGATCATCTCTGCAGAGAAGGACCTGGGCGTCATGGTGGACAACAAGTTGAGCATGAGGCAGCAGTGTGCCCTCGTGGCCAAGAAGGCCCAATGGATCATGGAGTGCATTAAGAAGAGCATCTCCAGCAGGTCGAGGGACGGGATCCTGCCCCTCTACTCAGCCCTGCTGAGGCCACACCTGGA
>WBNA01000353.1:520180-535453 GCA_013398345.1 Nothocercus nigrocapillus
AGAAAAAGCCTAGGGGAAAAAAAAAAAAAAAATGGCTTCTGAAGGGAATACAGAAATTTATGGAAGCACTGCTAATCTTTTCACCTTATGTCCTCGTCTGTCAAACAGCCAAGCACAGGAATATATTTGTTTGTGCGTCTAGCTTCTCTAATTTCTAGAGGAATAGCAAATCAGATTCTTCGTTAGGACCCATTGGTGTATATACCTGTGAATTTAGAATTGAGACCACTCACAGGAAAATATCTTCAGTCTTCTAGAACTTAAATGAATAAAGTATTGCTTCAGAAGCAAATATTCCTCTGTCAAAGTGTGCAGAAAACTCTGTTATTTCAACATATTGTACTATTTAATATTGTCTTTTAAAACCATAATGTGAGCTCTATGATTTCTTCTTATGTTTCTTCTGAAACAAAAGTTTCTGTACAAGCTTGTACTTTCGTGTGGAGTATGCTGAATCCAAGAAGTTCTCTTCATAATCAATTGACAGTGATGTGGAAGGAGCCTGGTTTCCAGCTGTAGAAGCCAGCCGTATTATGAACAGATTTTATTTCAGACTTTTGTTGAAAAGAAATATCATTTAAAATGTTTTCTGGGCAAGAAATAAGAAAATATTTAAAAGAATATAATATAGATTTTTTTTTTTTTTACAGAATTTAAACTGCAATATTAATTTTGATTTCATTAGATAAGGAAAAAAAACAGATAAAAAGTAAAGAGCTTTTAACATTAATATAATGAGTCATGAACTTTGACATCCTAAAGATTGAATAATGTCTTCTGACTTTGATAGTATAGGTATATAGATTTTTTTCATTGCCTGTTTGTGATATGTATAGCAGAAATAAATTGTTCAAATATTTGGAGGCTTAAACACTTGGTAAATTAGACAGAAATAACTCTCTGAAATGTTTTGACCAGCAGAATCAGACTACACATTTCCAGCTATATGAACAAAACTGCTGCTATATATATGAACTGCAGATTTTGGACTACAGGAGCATGTAGAAACCAGATTTGTTGAGCAATTTTTCTTTGCACAGTTTTTGAAACAGAGGTGACTTTTACTCAATGCTTTACTCACCCTCGTATATAGGAATATTCCTATTTTTTGTCCCCATACTAATAAATTTCCAAAACATTCTAATCTGAAAGCGTTCAATATGAAAAAAAAAAAAAAAAAAAAAAAAAAAAAAAAAAAAAAAAAAAAAAAAAAAAAAAAAAAAAAAAAAAAAAAAAGAAAAAGAAAGACCAAAACAGTAGTGATTATGCTAGAGCACACTTATTAAGCTAGTGATAAGCAATGACAGCTAGTGGCTCTGAATGTTCACCCCACTTTCAGCTTCATGTTTTCTAAGCTCACTATCCCTGCTGGTGAATTTGGAGACATCTTAAAACAAGTACAGGAGAAATGGTGCTATTTTCAGGTTGAATCCCTTTACATGTCTCCTCCTTTAAAATCCTTTTTTGCAGTCTGAAGACAAATGTAACTGCTAGTGAATGTGCCAATTAGTTTGCTGACTGAATCAGAACCCGGGTCTCAGAAGTTTGACCCACTATGAGAAAATGAAAGGTTCAATTAGGATTCCTGAAACCATTTTCAGAAGACACCCACCTCATGAAAATTAGTAGTTAAGTTTTGAGTATATAATGCATGTGGCCTGATTTTTTTTTCCGAGGGCATACTTGAGCCTTGTTTTTAACTTAGAAGTTAGGTTTTCTGACTCCAAAAACAGTCTAAAAGTAATTCAAACTGCTCTTCAAAGCATTCAAAGTGGTCAGTATAGAAATCTGTATTTTCTAGCGGCCATATTACAAAGCTTTTATGAAGAAGGAACAGATCCTAAAGTACATCAATTAAATATTAAATGGATCTCATTGATGGAATTTACACGTTTTAAAGGTTAAGATACAGAGAGTTTTTTGTTTGTTTGTTTGTCTGGACATCTCCAGATGTCCAGATTTATGCTTTTCACAAGAAAAAGAAAAGACTGTCAGCCAGTTTTACCGGATGACTACATATGTGAAAGGCATATCCAAAAGCATATCCATAACATATCCATAACAGAGAAACACATCTATAAAGGCATATCCATAACAGAGAAACAGTACATCCCTGTCTACACATTAGGTGCCACTGTTGTTTTCCAGTCAAATACAACAAACATTTAAACATCATTAGGACACATGATAAGCTTCTTCCCATCCACATCCCTTCTTAAAACTATTTAGGTGTTTCCATTCTCATGCTGTATCACTCATAGAGACTGTGCCACTATGCTGGATTATGCAAGAAGTAGAATCCTCATAACCTGCATAGATATCTGATAATTAAAAACACTCAGTATGACCCTTGGTTAATACGAACATTGCAGATAATAAGCATTGTGTTTGCATAAATATTAATAGGACTGTAAAGTTGAACCTGCCAGTAGAACTGTCTACTGAAACTTAGTTGTGGCTCTTTTGTGTACTATACTGTTTTTTTAATTACAAGAAAACATGCCATCTTTCTTAAGCAATGCCTTTTTTTGAGACATGGAAACACTCTACCACAGTTTAGCCTTTAAGAAGAAGTAGGGACACTCAGCAGTGTAGTCACAGAAATAAGACAGCTTTTCATGTCCTAGTTTATGTCATAAAAGAGAAATATTAAATGACTTACTGAATCCCAAAAAGCAAAGCAACCCTCAAACTCTTTTTTTTTTTTTTAACTTCCCTGTTCTGTTTCAAACCCTATTTACTGCAAGCTATTTTAACCATGCTTTGAAGACAGAATTATTCCGTTCATTATTGCATCAGAAATCACCCAAGAGCTGGAGACTGCAGTCACAAACCAAAAACCTCTGCAGAGAACAGCATCACCACACTCAGAAAGGCTGTCAAGGCAAGCTTACATCAAGATAAGTTTAAGGGGAAGTTCTTTATTTCTCTCTACATCATGCCTTATTCTATAAAATATAGTGTAGAAAAGAAATGATGAATACATTGTAATATTTCTAAAAATACTTACTGGTATTCTTTATATAGATCCTTATTAAAAAGTAATAATTTCTGTCCGGCACAAAGGCTCAATTAAATTACCTGAAAGAACTTCCTTACAAAAAGACTGTGATATGTTCCATGTATGGATTTAAATCTAGAGGATACCAAGAGTAAAAACAAATATATAAAAGTAAATATATAAAAATGTGTATATGTAAATATATATATGCATCTTGAATTGCTCAAATAGAAAAAAAATATAGCCCCTCCTCTCCCCTCCCAATTTAAGCTTAAACCTCCTTTTGGTATCTCTATCTCCTTCATACAGTTTATGAATTTTGTTACACAATTAACACAAAATCATGTCAAAGCTCATATGATAGCTTAACTATTTAGAACTATAAAACAGAAGGACTAACCAGGCACATAGCATAATTCGTATCAATAAAATAATCATAGTTACGATCAATAAAATATTGACTTCACAGAAACCCAACCAGTCAGACTCTACCTCCTCATTTCATCATCGCTATGGGAAGTTATTTTCAAGCTTTTGAACAGCTGCAGGGACTGACTACAAGTTGACAAATGTGGGCTGTTTATATGACGAGAGAAAATGAGTGTAAAAATCCTCCAGTCTCCTAAGAAAAGACTGTATCAGACAAGCATCTCCTTTACTTCTTCTCCATTCTGGATTTATGACAGGGAAAAAATGACTGAAAGGATAAGATGATCAAAGATTATTTAGATCTTTATTGGTTGTAATCAATATTTTATCTAAAAACTGACATATTGGTCAGCTATAATATACTGCAAGTGATATTGTACTGAGAAACCCTGTTCAGTAAGGGATATGTTGTATTTTTCAATATGTTTTGTCTTTGAACTGTTTGAAATATATTCACACTACAGTAGACCAATCTTCACTGACAAAAACATACAGTATTGCACACTTTCATAAACCCAGCTGATCATAAACTTCTTAAAATAGGAGGATGGTTCATAAATAACCTAGAGAAAACTTGAATAATAAGCAGACACAAACTCCTGTTCTAGTCAATCCGCACTGCTTGTCACATCTTCTGCTACCTCTGTAGCCTCCAAGTTTCAATGCATTTACATTATCTGCATTAGCTCAATAGCTGCATTATCATCAAAAGAAAAATAGCTGACTAGCCAGATCAATAAGATGGCAGATATATTGATGTCATACACAAAGACGTCATGTTTGCCCTTTCTTTCAGTGGTATCCTCAATCTGCCAACTTCCTTAAATTGCAGTGGACTTTGGTTTCATTCTTTTTGCTCTGTTTGGTTTTGCAATATATAGATGTTTCTAACATTCTTGTTAAACAGATTTCAAGTATATGTGGTGTACTGGTTTCATCACCTAATGCTAATGGAGGAATTCAATTCACAACACTAACCTCTTTAAACACAATCCTCTTTGAAAAATAGAAAACAACAACAACAACAAAAATCACTGAAACAGCAAATTCTCAGAAAGAAGAGATTTCAAAGACTATTTCATCTATAATTATATTATTCATTTTATGTTTTCACAGTCCATTATGAATATTCTAAGGAATACCTTTCAACATTATTTCTTATATGTCTTTTAATTTAGCATTTATTGCACCATGGAATTTGCCATTAAAACATCATTTATTTTACCTTTAAAACAAGAATTCAAAATAGTAATCTTATAGCTTCTATCACTGAAAATACTTTTTTTTTTTTTTTTTTTTTCTGTACAGAAAATCATTTCACTTACCACAAGGAATACATATCTCATTTAATTGCTAGCCACCTCTGGTTACCTTTAAAATTACATATGGTAAAAATGAACTATTGAGTACTCTTCAGAAGGTTTCAAAACACTATTTATTTTGAAAATGTGTTACTAATGGTTTTATACATGATGAGCAAAAATATAGAGAAGGAATTTATTTAATTAAAGATTACATTGTCTTGGTTGTCTTGTGTGGCTTCTCTTCATAAGAAATTACTAAACTGTGTCTCTGCTCATTATAGAACACCACTAAGTAAATTACTTTCATGTAGCAGAGTGAAAAGCAAGAGGAGAGTGTAAATCTTCTGCAGGAATAATACTAGCTAGTATATATGTTTGAAAATATTCCCCAGTAACCCAAAGAACTCACTGAAATGCTCCAGAGCAACATAGCTTTTTGTGCAGAATTTATCTTAGTGTTTTTTAATGCACGTGGCAATACATTTAGGGGAATATTTTATCACATTTAACTATTTAACTAATATTATCATCATCTAACCCTCTTGCATTCTGCCACTTCTTTTGCTTCCCATTTATAGCCAAGTCTCTCTATATTCATGTTCACATTACCTAGCTTATAGCCATGCGCTGTTACATGGTCCTGTCACTAACCTATCCATCTTCTTAATTTCTTTAAACATTTTTTTTTTTTTTTTGCTATAATATTGACAAGTTAAAGTAATATAGTAGTATTTTGGATGTTTTTCAGTATTCCAAAAAGCAAAGACATTTTTGAAAATCACAGCATGAAAGCCAAAAGCAAGTGAAAGATGCAAGAACACAATGAAATTAAATGGTCAGTAAGATGATTGATGAGCCAGTGAAATTACATTAGTAGTGTATTCATTAACCATATTCAATTTGTCTTCAGACTTGTAAATTGTGTTCTTTGCATTCTCCTCTTTGGAATATTATTTGAAATCAGTTTCTTCCCACAGACTTGTAAACTTGAGTTGTTTCTCCCCCTTAAAAATGCTAGAGGACAGCTGAACATCAAAACCAAAATAAGTCAAATTATTTAAACTTCAGGCACAAAATAATGGAATCAGCAAATCATGAAACTTATTCTACAAGTGAACTGGAATGTATTTTACACCATATCATTTTTCATTCTATATAGGTACTTTGTTTACTGACAATATCCTCCTAAAAACATCACATAGGTAATTGTATGTAATTGTATTTTTGTAGGCAATGAATCTGTTTCAGTCTTAGTGTTAACTAAAAGGAAGTACATGATCTTGAAAGAAACTGAAATAAGAAGTATTCATGCATACATTTTATTAAATAAAAGATATCATAAAACAACATCTAAAATTCATGAGAACTTCATAAACTTCAAGACATTTGAAAGCATAGTGTCACTATCACCAATTCTCAGAAAAAAAAAAATGTAGAAGAAAGAGGTTAAATGTTCAGCAGCTATGAAACAGGAAATAGCTATATAAAACTGTCCTATCTTATAGACTTAAGTCACTGCAATTTCCTCTTTGGTAGCAAAAATCTGTAAGATGTATGACTGATGTCCCTTTAATTTTTAATAAAGGGTGAAAATGAGATCCATCCATGCTAGCAACAGGTGAAATTCAGGAAGTACTTTGCTTCATGAAAGACATCTCTGCAGATTCTCCCAGCTGAGTCTCCTGTCAGCAATCTCATTTCTTATACTATGTGGTCTGTAAACTAAATTTGCTAATACTAATGTAAGGAGCATATTAATATTGACATAATAGTGCCCAAATCATTTTGAACATGTCATTGCACCTTAGCAAAATTACCCAGCAATCAGATGGACAAGCTGAATACTACTGTTAGTGCCATCCTTCTTATGCAGAGTTCCTCTTCTGTGACTTTTTGACAGACTTTTTTTCACTCCATCACTTTTCCTGACAGTGATGTATCAAACCTCAAAACAGAACTGAATGGCTAAATACAGTGCACAAAAGAAGAACTATGCAGATACGAGATGGAGCTTTTTAATACCTAGGGCTACAAAAGTTAATAGTTACTCTGACCAGATACAAAAGACATATGTGTCTCTTCTACACAGGTGCTGTGAAACTGGAGGTTTCGCTGGTGACTTTAATTCTGTCATATGTGATTTTACATTATAAATCATACTGAGTTTTCATAAAGACTTATTTCAGGTCATTCAGTAAAACTAGAATTATAAATTATGTTTTTCTGCTGTTTTTATTTTATCATTTTATTTTATTTTATTTTACTTTATTTTTTTCTGGCAGAAAAGCAGAATTCGTAACATGATACCATATTAAAATTACTGTGCAACCTCAGCAAGATTAGTACCTCAGTCTCTTTTCCTTCCCTCATAGACTAATAGAATCACCATATCCAATGTGCATGAAGAAAACTTGACAGTGTTGATATTCATCAGAGATATCATCTCTTTTGAATACTTTCTGAAAATTAAATTGATATTGTTACTGTCCAAGTTAAATATTCCCATTGAGGTCCTTTCTTCCTCCTTTTTTTCCTTTCCCTAACTTTCCATAAAAATCCTGAGCCTATCTCCTGTCTTTGGACTTTAAATCTCAGTTCTAATCTCATGGATAAGCACTCCAGACTTTATACAATTCTCCACCACTTCTAGCATGTCTTCCTAAATTTTCCCTCCTGCGAAGCAGTGAGCCATGAATCACAGCTGGCTTGGAGACTATACTGGTGAGCATTCAACCTTCTTCTCAGTTTCCTTAATTGTCTGTCCAAAACAAGATACATATGCAGAACTGGGTTAACCTTTCAGTCTTCCCTATGTTTTTTCACATGACAGTGAGTGCTCCAGGCACTGGACCATTACATCATGACCCAGAATTAGCAGGTATTTTACAAAAGGAGACAGCTGACATTTGTAAACACACCCAGCACTAGAAAAGGGATTTCTTTCTGTCTTTCTGTTTTGGTTATTTGGATTTTGTTTGCTTGTTTGTTTGCTGTTTTTGTTATTTTTTCATATTAATACTGAAGACTTTTTGTTTTGCCTAAAAAATAAGTGAACAGCAACAGAAGAATTTGCAGGGCTCAAATATCTGGTTTGCTAAGTAGGAATATGTAGACAGAATATGAATCTAGGATTCTTGAATGGCTACCTAGCAGAGATCTGTCTCCAATTTGTCATGTTCCTTAAAAGAGTTGAGGGTGATAAAAAGCAGTGTTATTGGTCTCTAAAACATCTCTTTTCTTTCTCTCTCTCTTCCCCTGCTACTATTGTAGATCTGAAATTAAATGTACTACCATGGTCTAGCTGTGGGGAACTAATATGTGTATTAAAATTATCCTAATGAAAAAAAAAGCAAAAAAAAAAAAAAAACAAAAAAACACACACAAATAAACAACAAAAGAATACTTTCCTGTAGTCTTTTAACAGTGACATTATTGCTTGTTTCATTCTTGCACAGCAATAAATTGTACGTGAAATAATTTGTCACCATTGGAGGGAGCCCTTGCACTAATACAACTGGTCATTGTTGGTATCTGTCAATCGCCCCTTAAAAAAAAAATCATTATAATTCTTCTTTATTAATGACTAAGAAGCAATGACCATGTAACTATGAAAATATGATGATTTGTTAACAAAGTAACAAAGTAAGCATCACTCCTTGCTCACACATACTTCCTGGAAATTGAAAGGGTAAAAGTGTCTCATAACAGCTTTGAGAATTATAAACACCTTTTACCCTTGGAAGGATTCAAAGATTGCCTTTTTATTATTTTTTTTTTTCTCTAAAATATATACACGTTTTAAAAAATATGGAACGGTAGTTAAAGAATTTGGATTTTAATGTTCTTCAGATAAATAGGATCTAAGGATGATAACCAAATAGCTTTTAATGGAAGTATTATGATAATTTACTTTCACTAAATGTATAAATTAACTTGTTTGAAACAATCTGTAAGAAATACAAAAATTACCTTCTGAGTCTGGGTTATAATGTAACTATCCTTTCTTTTTCCAAATCAATTTGAAGTTAAAGTTTGTGCTGTATACATGAAATTTTACTGTTATTTAATGTTGATTTTTAACTCAAACATATTTATATATTCTGAAATAATAAGCCCCATTAGAGAAGTTTTGAAAGAGCTGCAAAACTATTTAAACTGCTTATTCACCTTTATTGCATATTCAATTGTTTTAAGTCTAAAACTAAGGGGAGAGATGGAGAGGGATGATATAACCCTCACAAGATAGGCAAATTAGGAAGGGATCAGGATTCATGAACATATATGCACAATGCATTGTATCACACAGACACTACCAGAAAGAAATAATAAAAATAATTCAGCTAATATATAAGTAAAATAGCTGTGAGGCAACAGCAGTGCATCTACTGAAATGTCAAAACAGTAAGTGAGAACCCTGTTAGCTTAAAGCAATATAAAAGAAACTATCTAAATATTACAGTATAACATTTCCCTTTGCATACAATTTCATACTTTATTCTGAAATGAAATTAAATAACCAGAAAGAAAGAAAGAAAACCTCATTAACTATGCAACATAGAAATGGCAGAGGAAATGCTTTGTAGCTTTACTGTCCTGAGGGTCATAGGCAATAAAACAGTTCAATAAAAAGGCTTCCAATTAAATTTATTTATGTAGTTTTTTCATAAATGAGGTCTCATCGTTCTTCACTTCGAAGTGCCAGGGTATGAATTCTTCTGTAAGTAAGTCATCATGATGGACCCACAACAGTATATTACACAATGTGAAACATTACCATTAATGATAATCAGGTGCTTATGCAGCCACAACTTCCAAATTAGTCAAATTTACCTATCTCTCTAAACGGCTCAGTGGCACGTTATAACAACTCTTTTTAAACATTATTTGCCATTCTTACTAAGAAAACATTTCAAAAGCCTTTGGCTGCTGTGTTGGTTGCTTTACTCTTCTGAAAGATACTTTGAAGTGAAACCCAAGAGGAACTCACTGAAGAGATTAAGCTCTTCAGAGTGTAAACAATAAGGTGCTAAGTTCTTTAAATCTGGAGATACAGCTAGCTCTACTGTTACTGCATTAAGCTTTAGCAGACATCTGCAGCAAATGTGTATTAAAGTTACATGCAACGGTAGGTATAGTTGACTAGAAAAATACTAAATGAATTGGGTTAATTATTTCCTATCAAGAACATCCGGAGTACAGGAGTGGAAGTTCCGTTATCCGGAATCATCAGTATATTTTGTAGACGCACTAAGAACACATGGAGCAACGGAATATTCCCCCAAATTCAGAGCTTCCTGGTGATATTCTCTGCTTATTCCTCATCCAGTTAACCAAACTTCTGACTACCTTTATCCTGCAGTTACACTTCTGCATTGAAATGGTCTGTAACAAGGAGAGAAACAAAGAGGAATGTAAATTCAAAATCATTCTTAGCTGATGCACATATGGAAATGATCATTCAGATAAAAATAAAAGGCTAAACTTATCACTTGCCTAATATAACCAAATACAAAGGTTTAAGCAGATCATATTCTTTTCCATCTGACTGTGACATATGATTTCTTTCAGCAGGCTTACTTCTTACTATGTCTATGCAAGAAGAGTAGGAGTTGGCTATGCTTTTATTTTATCAAGCCATCTTTTTCCTATGCTTAAGGCAGAAAAAACAAGTCAATTTGGGATGAAAAGTACCTAGACTGAGACCCAAAACAATTTCTATTTTTCTGAAATCTTGACTCCTGGAGACAGGGGGTTATGTAAACATTTCAATTGGTCATATGGATTTGTTAGCTCAGATAAAATTGACATATAAGGAAGACTTTCTTGACAGTGAGGGTGACAGAGCCCTGGAATAGGCTGCCCAGAGAGGTTGTGTAGTCTCCTTTTGCAGGAGATCTTCAAAACTCGCCCGGATGAGACCCTGTGCAACATGTTTTAAGTGTTCCTGCTAGAGCAGGGAGGTTGGACTACATGATCTCTAGAGGTCCCTTCCAACCTCAACCATTCTGTGATTCTGCATGATTTTGTGACTTCTGGTTTTCAGGATTTCAGAGGAAAATTTAAAATATAGATGTTAAGCTAACGTCACTATATTAATACCCTGAATAAAAAATTGTGAATGTATCAGGTTGAAAACACGTTTTATTTTTTTTCTTCATGGAGAACAAAGTTAAAATAATATAGGGAACAACTAATGTTAGGTGCCATGAATAAAAAATATTGCATGAAAGAAAAAACTTTACAGATTCTGTGATTTTTGTGATTTTCTTCTTGCAACAGTTTACTTTTTAATTTAATACCACCACAGGCTCTTCAAAATGCTTCATATTTCAGCACTGGTTTGAGTCATGATTTTCACACATGCATTATGACCCATGTAAGACTCTGAATACAATGTAAAAAAAAAGATGGTTGTGGAACCTGTGTTTTCAGAAGTATTCAATTTAGTGAATATTGTGTTTAACAGCAGCTGCAGCATAAGCACAAATAGAGAGGTTTCAGAGACAGAGCCACCATGGAGCAAAGTCATGTTACTCTCACGACTGCAGAACTTAAATCTTCACGAGGTGACAAAATAAAAATAGAGTGCAGTTCTGTTTTCAAATCAGACAAGCAGTTAAAGTGACCCAAAGTGGTGAGCTGTCAGCACTTACACGAATTTCCTACCAACAGAGCAGTAGAAAAGAGAAGTAGAAATCAGAATTACAGAAAGCAAGAAAAGTTTTTTTTTTTTTTTTTTTTTTTTTTTTTTAATAAAGTAGTTTGCACTTTTAGGATAAAATGCCTTATACTTTAGCTATAAGTCATTCAGCCTCCTGAGAATCCTTTTGTCGTAGCTTATTTTACCAGAATAAATTCAAAAGAACTTTGCTCATTTCTTCTAGAACAATAAACAAATAAATAAACAGAATAAAAAAAAAGTAATAAAAAATCTAGTCTGCTCCTTCCCCATCCCTTTCCCCTTCTTTTTTGGTAATAGATATAATTAGAATCCAATTTATAAGATTTAAGGTATGCTTTGTATATTTGTACCTAACAATAAGAAAACTCAGGACTCATTTCCTCCAGTGCTTTATTGATAACTTTTCTTTATGAAGCGAAGATAGCAAAAGAATACTTTAAATCATTCCACCTCAGTCTATTTAAGTATAGATGAAAAAGGATTTCTTTTTTCCAATCTTTAATTTTCTGTGTTCAGGGAAAGATCTGTTAGTCTCTCAAAGAGAGAATCTCAGATCTTTACAATAAAGACTCGCAGATTTCATACCTTCAGTTAGAATTATATTTCTTTCTGGAGTTGTCTGTGATATTTGTTACACTCTAACTGTGTCACACATGATAAAAAATACTGAACAAGTGTGACCGAAAATTTTTCCTCATATTAAACACAGAATAGGGAACGGTTGCCTCCTCTATTATTTTTAAGAGCAGAGCAGAACTAATCCAAAGCATGTGAGAGTTAATTAGCCATGTTTAATAGCTAATGTATTTATAGTCACACTACTACATAGTGATTTTAGTAATATAGGAATAGTAATCAAGTTCCTATATATTTGTAACCCAGGAAATTAGTGTCCAATGCAGAATCCATTATGAGACTACTCAATACCTCAGATCCCCTAAACTGAAAAAACAAAGGTAATCTAGCCTTTTCTATACTCCTGTGTGTTCAAATAAAAATAAATGACCAGCAAATGCAAACGATACCACCAAATACAGTATGAAAAGAGAGCAGTGAAGGACATATGGAGATGGACAGGTAACTGAAATAATAAACCTGCTGGACTCAGTGAATTTTCTGCATCTGGAAGGGAAAAAAAAATATGACTGTGACAGTTGAGTCATTCAGCTGGCAGGGAAGGAAGGCAGAGGGGAAAGAGGCTGCAAGTCAGCCTCTCCTAGCCTACATGATGGAGAAAAAGAGAATGAAGAATGAGATCTCTGCAGAAATACCATGAAAATATTGCTTAGAATGGAGATTAGAGATTGTCTTAAACTTTGCGACAACTGCTCAGGTTTGTGTAGCCTGTGGCAGGCAGATCAAACCCTGTGCACATTTATCATCCACTTGTATTAGATATGATGAAACTTCTGGGTCTTGTTATGTTAGTCTTATTATGAAAGACTTTCTTTGCAGGCCATATATAAACAATAATAGCAATAGCTGAATAGCTAGTCATAAATTAGGAAAACTCCACTGATGTCATGCAGCATAAATAAACAATAACCATACTGACCTATGCAACACTGAAGATGTATTTGATCAGTGATGCTCACCAACCTGCTATATAACAGAATATCTAGAAGAAAGTAGAATGTATGTGGTTTTAATGATAATTCTGATGGAGGACATTCTGCAAAAAGGCCAGTACAAATCAGCTGTATTTAAGAAAAATTTCATTTCCTCTGTGGAGCATACTATGTTATCTTCTCTGTTTGCAAGAGGAAAAAAATATCTAAAATATATCAGTAGCAGATAATATTGTTTTAAATGTTTTTATCCCAACTGCAAAATCCTAAATCTAAAAAATGAAGAATACAGCCACCTCAAATGACAAATTCCTTGTCATTAGCACACCTATGTGAGTCCAGCATACACTAAGGTTGAATTGCCTTTTAAGTGGAAGTCAGATAGGTGTTCATTTTGCAGTTTCTACTGTTGCTTCATCTATTACTCAAATCTAGCTTCACATTAATGGTGACATAGCAAGTCAAAAATACATTGTTAGAGCCGCAGAGATAGAATGCAGTTAAGTTTATGAAAGACTCGTTATTGCACAGGATGGACATAACTTTCAATTTGAAATTCCAAGGATCTTTCAAGAGCCTAAACATTTATATTCTAAAATTTAGAATTGGACTTTATATGCTGTAAATAGGAACAAATTCCATTTACTAAACATAGCATAAGTGACCATGACTTTGCTTCTTTAGTAAAGGTGTCTGATTAAGATACAGAAATAATGCTGGAAGCTTGAAATGTTAATCATTTTAGTTATGTGATCAAGCCAAGCATAAAATTGTATATTAGTGTTTACATCACAGCAAGGATTAAGCCTAAAATATAGACCAATGGAAAAAATGGTCCTGAATGGGCAACCACTTACGTACATTGTTAAATTCACACTACAAGGCTTTTACTTTCCTAGAGGTTCAGTCATTTCTTCCAGTAACTAACTAACTGTCTGCTGGATAAAGTGTCATTAAAAGGGGATGCTCAATATGAAGTACAGATCTTTATATTAAAAATAATCCTCCTTAAATGAAAGAATTAACAAATTCTTTCTCACTTACTCAACATGGTGCCTCCAGAGGGGGGGCTTTCAAGCCAGCAACATGTTTGTGAGACAAAATCAAAGTCACACGCTCTGCTAAAGCACAAGTGTTGTCAGCTTCTATTAACACAATTTCTAGCACATTTAATATCTTTTATGCCTAACATTTATGATAAAGCTTGAAGGATGAGAGTCACACTAATTTGTATGTTTCAAAACTGGAAATTGTGATTAAATGACAGGAGGTACATAGGTGGTCACATCTCTCCAGCTAAATTTTTCTTTGCTCAGGAGTCATCATGTTGTTAATTTGTCTTTCATTAAATTAGTCTAAACAAAGCATGTGGGAATAGTTTTTCAAAGAGAAAGAATATGTTTCCACAATCCATAAAAATTGTTCCTAAGATCATTCTTTAGGCCAAATCAGGAAATAGTTGGCACTCTTATAGCTTTCCCTAATACAGGAAAACAAAAAAATAACTAAGTATGGAGAGAAATTAGATCTATATAATCTTTTTTTCCCCCCTCCTCTTAAAAAAAAAAAGAAAAAAAAAAAAAAAAGATATTATATTATACTTAGAGATAACCTTGCTTTCCTCTACAAAATTTTTGATTTAGTGAGAATGATAGTATTTGATATCATATATGATAAAATTTTTTATTTGGCGGAGAATTTAAGATTAATCTTATTTTAATTGCAATTTTAGGAGATCTTTATGTATATAGAAAGCTGAAGTGTTTCGTTGAAAGTGTATGATAGATTAACTTTTACTGCTGTAAACTTTTCATAAAGGATCTCATTTATATTGTTGCATCTTTAAACTGGCTACATACTGGTGGTGTGGAGTAGGTGTAAATAAGGCTGTCACAAGTGGATAATTCAATCAGGGTAATTCAAATATAAATCTAAACTTTAATTCTGATGATAGACTCTCTCCCTTTCTGTTTTTCTTTCTTTTGTTTGTTTGTTCATTTGTTTGTCTATATCTCCTTCATACATTACAGAAAAAAAATGTAAAGTTTTGCTATGATTCATCTAATAAAGTTCAAAGCAAAATTCCTTGCTTGGAGAATGGAAACATAACATTGCATATATGTGTGTGTATGTGTAGGTATATATGTATATGTATATGCCTACCTATGTATATACCTACCTCTACTTACGTACGTATAGAGAAAGACATAGGTAGGTTCATAGGTAGGTAGGTAGGTAAGTAGAAGTATTCTACTGTTTCATGAATACGGGTTGCATCAGACAAATGTA
>WBNA01000353.1:538256-563304 GCA_013398345.1 Nothocercus nigrocapillus
TTTTTTAGTTATAACTTTTCTAAAGTCTTAGCCAAAATTTAATGACTATTATAAAGCTAAAATTAGACCTGATTTTAGAGTTTGCTGCACTTTAGCAAATATTCTCAAGCTATGACCCAAAACATTGAAATCCAGCTCAGGGAACTAAATTAACAGAACACTCATTAGAGATGTGTGAACACAAAAGCAAATCTCAAGGCTGCAAGATGCTCATTGAGGGCTCCTTTCTAGTTGCCTCAGGCCATAAAAATACATTTGCAGCATTGTCTCTCCAGAGTTTCAGCAATGTCACAGCAGCTATAATAACCAGCTGCATTTTTCACACTACTTTAGTGTGCTTCCCTGTCTCCCTCCTTATGTGGGTTGCTTTACACTTTTATGTAAGCCTCATCCCAATCCTTATGCCAAGTAAACAGGTTGGACTGTATGGCTAACAAGCTATATCCAGAACACAAATTTAATAGTTTAAAGCTTACTTACACAAGTAAAGTGTCTCTTGAAAATTGCCCACAGATCCAAATGACTCACTTGCATCTTAATGTGGAAAATTTGGAGGTAGTACTGCTGGAATTTTGAGACATTTGCAGTCATGTAGCTAAAAACATGTTAGGATTCAGACATTCCCTTAGAATGCCTAAAATATGACTGAAGACACCTCTGCCTCATGAAACATAATTTCCTACATATGATCAAAAACAAATCTAAAACTGAAAAATTAAGGATAAGCCCTGTCATGGACAGAAAGCAGGACAATCTCATGTGACATTGGTTCTGGAGCATAAAGCGGAATAAAAAGAGTAAAATATTACTTGTTAAGTGCAGAATATGTAATGGAAGAGCACTGCAAAAAAATAAAATGATTTAAAATACAGTAAAGACATCAGATTTATCACAGTGGTTACTAAAATATAATGATAAAACAACTGTCAGTCATTTGAGACCACAGAGATTTTCCAGTCTTACAGAAGCTACTACTGCTAGCTCTGATTTCTCCTACTGGCTTTCATGAAAGTACCTTTAAATCTTTCAGCTTCTCATGCCTGTAACACCAAAGGCAATGTACTTCATGTTCTTTAGGTCCGCCATCACAAATAGGATCAGATGTGCCACTCAAAGATCACGTCCTGCACTAAAACAATTTTGGTAGTGGACCTCATTTTTTATCTTAGTTCTTTGGGTATAAGGAAGATAATAACTGTGCTGGATATCTGGCTCTAACTGAAGCATGTATACTCTATTTTCCAAAGCCTGTGATCTGCTGGTCTTGCTAAACACAGGCTGTTGCCCATTCCTCAGTATTTTATAATAATTTATTTTCTATGTTTTTCAATTGAATTAGGCTCCAAAATATCAGAAGATATCCTGAACTTGAATAACACTCAACTAACCTTCTCCCCCCTAAAAAAATTGCATTATCTTCTGAATATGACATAGTGGAATGAAAACATAATCTCATCTCCTCACAACACTATTATTAAGCAAACTGTCATACGCTCTTGCTACTAACATCTAAATTTGTCCTCAGACCAATTATAAGAGCATTATGATAGATATTGCCTGAACAGATGAGAGCCACAGAAAATACCACAGTATGATTATCTATTATTAAAATATTCAAAACTCAATAATAAGAATATGTTTACCATATGATACAAACTCCTAGTACAATTAATTGAAAGAAAGAATATTTTAAAATTTCCATATTTAAAGATGCTAGTAAATACAGAAGGCTTACTTTTATAGGTCTGATTATTTGATTTTTTTTTTTCCCAGCAAAAAACATTCATAGACTTTTACGCAAAACATCTTTATCTGAGTAACAATGATGATGCTGTCATCATCATTGCTATAAAAACCTCTTCTCTAAAGCTTACGCTGAATTCTTTTCAGAATGCGTTATATACAAGGAAGTGCTCCAGTATAAGAGGCCTCCTTCATTCAGTTAACCTTCAAAGCCTAGGCTTAAGCAACCTACTCACAATAAACGTTCTCAAAGGGGTAAGATTTGTTGACTTATGAGCTGGGTACATGATTCTATTGTACCAGCAGAGACAGTGAACTGCTGACCTCTTTTCTCTTCAAGCCACTGCGCTGACAGATTTCTATCATATCCATACCCAATAGTTTCTCTTCTAGGCCAAGGAATCCTAGTACATTGAGCCATTTCTTTCATGCCATCTGTCCTCTTTTCAGTCTTTTAAATCACCATTATCTGAATCTTTCCCACTTCTCTTACACCATTTTCAGATGGATCTGCACTGAAGACACAGACAAAGCACAGTTTCACACTGTGGCATAATATAATTTTCTGTCTCATTCTCTGCTCATATCGTAATAATGGGAAGCCCCATTTGCATCATATCTCCTGAGGACTAGTATTTTTATGAAACAGTTGCTCCTGTTCTGAGCTTGTTAATTTTATATAGGGTGGATCTTTTTTTCCACATGTGTTACATTAGTACGGAAGTACGGAATTTACTTTTCATTTTCTTCTATTTATAATGTTATATATGTCAGCTCAGGAATTTTTTGGGGATCAAAACTAGTGCCATACTTCTATCTGGGAATCACAATTTTTGTTTGTTTTTTAATGCTAATGATATAGAAAAATATGCTGGAATCAATTAGTACAAGTTCTCTTACCATATCAGAGAAGATCCAGCATACAAGATCACATAGAGGATACTATATACAAATATAGAAGGCCTGAAAACTGAATGGAAATATGCATTCATTGATTTATGCATTTTTAGCTATCTGAGAATTCATTCAAATTTTTGAGTAAAGGACTAGCATTTTTATTAGAATATAACTTTTTTTTTTTAATTTTGAAATAGTAGATAGAAAAAGAATAGCAAGAAAAAGAATAAATGTTAAACTAAACTTTCATGAATCATGCAAAAAAAATACAGATTCTTTGGATCACAGGATAATTCAGGCCAGAAAGGCTGGAAAGGTCCACTAGTCTAGATTGCTGCTCAATGCAGGTTCTATTAGATGGGACAAGATTACTCAAGACTTCTCCAGTACTTAGGATACAAGTTTGCTTAAAATTTTAAGCATATTTTGAGGAGCTTTAAAGATATCTCAATGGGCTAAGTCATTCATACATGCCTAGATGCCTCATATTTCTCTGAGGGATAGCAGGAGATACACTTATGTCTTTGAATTTAGTAGCTACTGCAGAGATTCAGAATTACTTTTTGAAGACACCTATTTTACCACACTTAATGTCTCTCATATTAGCAGCAGGAAATTTCCAGAATAGATTTTTTTTTTTTCCCTCTTCTACAGAAGGTTAGAAAAGAAATGACAAAAACAGAATGCATAATTAGATGCTCTTTCAGTTTATGCTATCTTATTATGGACTTAATCCTTTGCAGATGTAAAGTACACCACCTCTTGATGAAGTCACTTCTATGACATGGCACTACCTTTGGAAATAATGCTCCATAGACTTGAAGTACTTGAAGTAAATGAAAGGTTAAGAGAGTTATCTTCATACTATAGCAATTCTGTTTAAAGAGGGATGAACTACAGTCACAAGATGTGTATGTAACTTAAGAAAGACTGGACTGTTTATCTGTTACAACCTAAACAATCTAGCATTGCTCTCAGGCTCTTATTTTTTCATCACAGTCTTGAAAAAGAAATTGACTTGATTCATCTGATTTTTAATAATAATATTTTCCAGATTATCTTCACTCCAGTTGGTTCTGTTCATCTAACTTAAGTCTACACAAAACACTAATTAAACACTGGCTTTCAACAGTCATCTCTCTGACTCCCAGTCATTCCTCCATCTGAATGGGAATTCTTTAGCTCTACTCTCAATGATTTTGTTTATTAGTTGTTCTCCATTTCAAGACTTACAGCTTTCAAAAGATTTGCTTTGAAACCTCAGATTTCCTCCCTATCTATTCATTCTCATTTAACTACTGTGATTTACGTATTACATAATCAAAAGTAACACCAACCAAATTATTTTGAACATCTTTTTATTATTGCTTTTGTCCCCAACCTCTGAAAGAATTGCAGATAACTCCAGCAGTATATTATTGTCTCAAAAAGCAAATTTTTAAAGACCATTTTTATCTTGTCAAAATCCCTGCAAACACATTCTGTTGTGATAATAGAGGTTTTTTTTAAAAAAAAAACTATTAAAATTATTAAAACTAAAGTTGATCCATGATATTCACTTTCTGAATAGACAATTTCTGAACAAGAGAGAAAAACATCTCTCATCTTTTTTTTCAAAGCACAAGACCTAAAAAAGGGAGATTGAAGGACATCCTACCTCACACTACATAATAGGTAGAACAGATTCAGTTCCATTAGAATGGAAATGTTTTTCTGTGGATTGGATTCAAATAAAGTACAAACTCAGACTGAACAAGAATACCAAACCTCATCATGCTCAAAAATATTTTAGAGGCAAATTTCGGGAACTTTTCTTTCATAATAAAACTTGACACCTGGTTAATTTACTGATTACATATCTTGTTGCAAAATGTTCATGTCTCTGGCTTAGAAAGAAATCCATCAGTGCAGAATCAGGGGAATAAATACTGTTTTTCACCAGGTGGTACTGCAAATCTGAGGGGGATCTCCAGGGGAAGGTCAGGTGCAATACTATCTGAGCAAAATGAAAAGATGAGCCTACTAGATTCCTCTGGGAAATTTTTGAGAAGGCTGCATCAAGGTATTTTGACAGAATGAAATACAAACGGAGTGCACATGTGATCTGAACAGTGTTAATCCCTCAATTATATTGCCAGATTTTCCAATACTTATGGCATGTGGGTCTTTCCTGAGAGAGCTGGTAGAAAGACAAAGGAAGAGAATTAAGAAGAGATAGATGAGAAGACAAAGATATCCGAACTGCTGACATGATAACTGCAGACAGGAGGTAGGAGAGAGCATTAAGAGGATTTAAAAAATATTTTAAATCTAAAAAGTAACTAAAAATCTTATAGTCACTAATAAATGAAAAGTTTAATAGAAAGTTCTGATATGGAGATTTATTTTTTAAAAAATAGCACAGAAAATGACATGAGAATATTTAATTTACTAAAAACTAGATCTGACTATATTTTTAAGTATTAAAGCTAGTGCTAACTCTTGCATTTTAAACATTTAATAACTTCACTGTGGATATAAGTGCTTTCATATAATGGCAGGAACACTTCTAATGGCACAAAAGAATGTTTTAGGCTAGTGAGGAAATGATGGGAAACTTTTTACATCAGAGATAAAAGTTTAAACATAGACTGGAAACTTGATTTCAGTGATGGCTGAATCAGAAAGAATCTTTTTCCACTGGTTATACATTGTTCCTGATAAAACAATTCTCTCAGCTGTTGTGTCAATGCAAAAAGGACTAGAATGGAATGCTTGTAAACATGGCAGTATTTGGTGTGTGACAATTCCAGAAAAAAATAAAAAAAAAAAAACTGTTTTGCATTAAAAAAGTTTATATTCATGATTATGAGGTAATTGAGATTATGAGATTTATCCTGATGCTATAACAGTGATGAACCCTGCAGCAGAGTAAAAGAGCTGCTCAGGTGTCTGACTTTTTCTGCCCCACAAACTTTATCTCCAAGAACAATTATTCTGACAACTCTTCTTGGAAATAACTCTGTGATGCAGTGCAAATTAAGAAGGCTGAAACAGTTACATTACAGGAACCAGAGGCATTTCCTTTAAGCTTTTTCAGGAGTTAATGAAAAGAAAGATGTACAGGCAGAAAACAAGTTATCTTGTAGGGAAAATGGATGTCTCTTTGGGGCGGATATTCCTTCCTCCATCAGTCTGAATATTAACATTATAAAAATGAAATATCAAATTTACAGTCTCTATTAGTGCTTCCAGTTAGATGGGAAAAATTCCACCCAGGGTTTTTCTTAAAAGAATCACACTCTAGGTGGCGAAGTTTTCTAGGTGGCAAATTTTCCCTATTATTATATTCACAAATGAACAGATGGTTTTATTGGGAAATCTTCCCACTACCAATCTTAACATTTTGACAAAATTAGCTGTGCGGCATAGAAAATTTTAGATAAAATTATTCCAGTTTGGCAAAAATACTCTCAGCTTGATTCAAAGTCCTATAATGGGATCTGAAAGACAGGTGCCACTACACACTCTATCTGTGTAGATAGAAATAAAAGTCTCGGCATTTTTCTTTTTCTTTTTTTTTTTTCCCTGGGATTCACAGCATACTGCAGCATACAATCCAAGGAAATTAAGAAGAGGTACCACAGGTCTCCCCACTGAATTTTAGTGACAAACTGAGCCTATGATATAAGGTGAAAACAAAATCAAAGGCAGTCCACAAATAGAAAATAGGGTATAAAATACAGTGCAGAACAGTTTCCATCTTGACTGCGGCTGAAGAATAGCTGTTGTTTCACCATATATCACTTTTATTGTAGAAATCTCTCAGCTTCTAGCATATCTCTGAGGAATATCTTGAACAAGTACTCAAGTAAATCAACAAAAATGAACTATAACTCGATAAAAGTGCCTTTTACAGATTTACAATTATTTTCATAACATTTAAGTCATTCCCTTCATTGCAACTGTATCTGCCAGGAGCCCATTTAATCTATATATTGAAATCATCACTTTCCAGTACACTTGACCCAGGATAGAGATATTAAACTCTATAAGACTTCAAAGACACATGGGAACAAGAAACAGGGGACGTAAGTTTTCATTTTTAGGTGACCTGTTTTTAGTCCTTTTCAGTAGCAATTGAAAATCATTACCTGAATACTACCTAATGACCTATTTGAAAGATTTTGGTGATCTTAATTCCATGTTCTAGTGCACAGGTGTCCAGTGTTCCACTCAATACAAATCTTTCTGGCAATATTTCCCCTGTTTTTTGAGTCTCAACAGATTTTAACTGTGATTGGAAACTGCAATATTATGTAGTCTAAGGTCTTCTAAGCTACGAATGATGAGTTCTGCCAGAATCCATATCCCAATATAGATGTAAGGATCTTCCCAAGTTAGTGCCTGTTCTGTTACAACAAAGACAGTCAAAAATAAACTGCTCCTCTTCCTGAGCATGCAATGCATATATACTTATATATGAAACAACATATATCCTTAGACTACTTATAAAACCTGAGTGATCTCTAAAATCTGTACAACAAAGCTGTAACTGCAGAGTGTGTCGTATTTCTACTGGTAGACCTGAGGTCCATTTCTGCAATAGTGTTTTACAGACAATGTTACATTTTTGCATATTTACATCTGATTCATCCTGGTTGTATTTCTCCAAGATCATCTCTAAAGAATTTATAAGGAACTGTTGATATAACACCTCTTTCTTCAATATATTGATGTGTATACATAACACATGCCCACACACATTTACCATTAGCAGTACCATTAAACTTAAGCGTGCACACACACACACACACACACACATACATATATATTTAGGAGAGAAATTTAAGAGAAAAAATTTAGGAGAGTAAATATCTAGCAATTTGATTTACAAAATATCTTAGCATAATTTTCTGCCATTTTATAAATAAAACAAAAATGCAATTTGTTAAATAAAAGACTTTGTTTTTTATCTAAATATAATCTAGATAATTTATTCTTGCAAGGTTCCATTCCATTCATTATTTTTCCATTCAACATAAGCTGCTTTTCCTGTTAAAAGTATGTTCAGCTTCATTACCTAACTGAACAAAGCTCCATTCGGTAAAATCCTTGTTTTTGGAATACTACTACAGCTTCCTCACCAACACTTTCTACTTGTCAATGAAAAATGCATCCTCAGAATCACTTTCATTATAGCTTTGGACTCATCCTTTAAAGATATATATATTTATATATATATATATTCTTTCTTTCTTTTTTTTTCTTTTTTTTTTTTTTTCTCTAATTAATACCAAGAACATCCTGCAAAACACTACATGATTGTGTGGAAAGTGCTGTTGCCTATTTTATGATCCGATCAAGTTTAATTTCAATTTCCTTCATATCAGAATGTTTGAAGCAAACATCTTCATCATCCCACAGCTACTAAATTCTTTCATTCTTCTTTAAATATTTTTTTTTCTCCTAAGTAATTTTCAGGATTTGGTAAAATTTATCTTCATGTATAAGACAGAAGAAGCAGAAAAATAGGACACCCCACAGTATTAGGTATCCTGTACAGTGATAAAAAGTAATAAATGCAGCTTAAATGCTAACATAATCAAAATAAAGTGACTCATAAAGCTCTCGAACTGTGAAATGTTGTTTATAGCAAAACTTTCCATATGCCCTTCTCATATGTAATACCCTTCCCTTTTCCAAGGATGTCTTTTGAGAATTAAAATTATTTCACTAAAGAAAGAGTTTTACTGCAGTTCCTTTTTTTAAAAAAAAATAGTACTCTGTAGGATGGGGTATTTATGCAGTAATTCTGTACTCCTGATAATATATTACTAGGAATTAAGTCAAATAATTTACATCACCTTCCAAGATCATAACGGTAATGTAATAGTAATTTCTTCCCTCCTCCTGCTTTCTGAATTTTGCACTACAAGGCATTAAATTCACTAAGTGGATGGATCAGTGGAAAGTGTTCAGAAGAGGAGGATTCTATCTTCAACTACAGGAATGCAATAAGATAAAAATCTTTTCTAAAGAGAGATTTTTTTTTCCTCTCAATGGAAAAAGACTAAGCTTTTTGATTTTCACTGTGAAAGCTAACATATTTCTAAACAAAATGGAAATAAATAGTTTTAGTGAAATCAAAGAACAGCATGCATGCAGTATCTGAATTCATGGAGCATGATCACAAGGAAAAGGAAGTCTTACGAAGTGTTCCAAAATGATGTACAAGCACATCTGAAAATCAGAGGGCTGACCAGGGCTCACCACGGATATGCCAAACTACAGCATTAATTTTAGCTATGTTGAAACTGCAGTAATAATCACAATAACCTCCCAGTTCCGTTTCAGTGAACAAGAAACTAGTCCACTTGACTGCTGCTTTTTACATTGGGAAGTTATTTATATGATAAAAAAAAAAAAAAAAAAAAAAAAGATTCAGGTGACTCAGAAGCTACTAGTTTGTCTCCAGTATCACAGCAATTTCTACGTCTTGTAGGAAATCCATGATATTGGATAGTCAAGTAACTGAGCACAAATTGCCTTGTAGGCAGAAGAGTGCAGGATGCTGGTTGCTCTAATTTCATCTTTCCTGCTACTGAGAGCACTTCCATGATCTCCCCTTTTGATGTGTATTAATACCCGAAATTAATGACACAATGGAAATACATAACTCCTGAGATAGTCACTTAGATGTTTTTTTAAGATTCCAAAAATGTCTAGAGCTGTACACATCTACGAACTGAATCAGTTCCAAGATGTGATAAGTCTTCTTTAGGAAAATGCTGAAAGGAAACAGTGCCATTAAGTTGAAGATTTCTAAGGAATTGAGTTTAAATGATGAAAACGTTTCTAGAATGAAGGCTGTATATTTTAGAATAGCCTAACAATTATTTTTTTCTATAATTGTTAAAGAATAGATTATTTTCTTTAATACTTAGCACCATATTAGAAAATATTTTCCCATTCATAGTCTTGTAAAGATTGAGTTTCTTTTTATTGGAATATTCCTTCAGGTAAACTATCAGGCTATACCCAATAGTAGCCAAACACATAGGAGGAAAAAAGTACTTCTCTCTTTCTTTTCTAGGATGTAAAAATTCAATGTTGTTAGAACTTAATGGTATGTAACTCTGATTTAGTGCTGCTATAACGATGTATTTATGGAAACATTAAGGCACAGTACCAAGCTTTTTTTTTTTTTTTTTTTTTTTTTTTTTTTTTTTTTTTTTTTTTTTTCTTAGTGAGATGAGTCATTGACTCTTAGGCTTTAAGAGAGAGCAAAAAGACCTCTGGTGGTGCCTCCTGGCTGAACTTCCATCCCCAAATTTTTATATGAAAGATATAAATAACATCAAGGAGAAAAAAAAATCAAGAAGAAAAAATGTCTGCAATAATAAAATATAAACTATTTTTTTCTTTGCTGTTGTTGTTTTTGAGATATCGCAGAGTGTGTGATGTCTGATTTAGCCCAGGACTATATATCAGCAGTTAACCATATTTACCATATGTGAACATATTTTCTATGCTAATGCAAAAATAAATAAATACATAAATAGCTTTTGGCTATACAGAAAACATGGGATATTATTTATTTTTCTAGCAATTATACATTGTAAGCCACTATTTAATATTAGTCAATATCAAAATACCTTCTTCCAGTGAAGGGTAGCAAAGATGTGTGCAACTGCTGGTTTTTCTAACCAGGAAAGAAGTACAGACCCACATGTCTGTAGTAAACTACTTTATTAGTAATAAATAAGTATTAATTAGTAAATTGTTACATTTAACATGTAAAAGAAACTATATATGTTTTCACCCTAACATCCTAAATTTAATTACAATGTTATCTTTTGCTTAATTGCTTCCAAAGTGGGAATCCACTCATATATATAATATTCTTCCACACAGAATACTCCAACATGGATATAGGAGAATTCTGTATGTTCCTACATATTAGACTGTATAAGAATAGCTTAAATCATAGAAAATACTCTGATATTTGTGGGTTTTCTAGGACAATCAAATACACCCTACCCTTGTACACAGATCCCAAGAAACATGTAAAACAGGAAAGAGTTATAAAAATAAATGATCTCTTTTCTCTCTGTTGTCCTCAGAAGTCACAGGAACTTGTAAACTGTCCAAGAATGCCTTTAAATTACATTTTTTTATCCTTCTCCTGAGGTATATATGACAGAAATTGTTCTTCCTTTTTTTTTTTCCAACACTCTGTACAAAAAGTCCATTCTTCTAATTAATTACATTGCACATCAACTGATAAACTATACTAATTTTCAACTCCCTAGAAGGATTTTGACACCATTATAATGACTACCATATTCTAGTTTCAAAGAAATGGCATTTTGATGACAGTGAAATGATGCAGTGTGTGCTCCTACACCATGAAAATACATCCCCAAAATCACAGTTAGTAACTCAAGCCAAATCTTCCAGTGTTCATAAATGTGGATATAACAGACACAACATATGCTGAAATAATACTCTGTATGCTGTTGTACAATAATGGCCACAGCCTATTAATGCAATAATGCAATTAGTGCAAAACTAACATTTTTTTTTAAATATGGATCACAATCTACATTTGCATCAGAGACAGAGATGCCAGGCTAAAGATGCCAAGTCTAAAGCAAGTTTTACAGTAACAATAGATAAAGATTTTGAAAGAATTCAGCAGGGTAGAAAATATAGCCTCATAAGTCCTTAACAAAATAGCATCTGTAAATAAGTGCACTGTATACAAAGGATTTGTAACCCTTTTACTGATGGCTATTCAAGCTGCTTTCACGAAACAGAAAGATTTAGCTGAGTTCCATTCTACAGCTCTGATAATCAAGCTCTACAGTCAGAAATAACATATATCTACAAAATCCATTCTGAAGCTTTTTGAAGATGTATTTCGTACTACTAAGTATAGCCACCACTGTTCTTATTATATTTCCCTGTACCTTGAATTGTGATTTCTTCTACAGTTGTGATCAGGACAGAGAAATGGCTTTTAAAAGAAAAGACTAGCCATATCACTGATCTAGAAAGATAAGCTTATATATGTCTCAGTAGTGACCTAAGGATTTATGGTATACTAAGCTAAGTAAAACTACTCTCCTAACTAAGGAATCAACTTGTACAGCAAGCTGTAAGGTTGTTAAGACTCTTCTGGCTTTTAAGCCCTGTTAATAACACCAAAATTGCACATTTTCCTTATATAAATAGTCATTTTTTCTTAAAAATAGAAGTGATTAGAGTAGACATCAAATGACTACACTCATAATTTCTCATAAAATACCTACATTCATCATTTCTGCTTTTATAAAAATTTCATCTGACTCACTTCTGAAATTTTTGGAGATCATTCAACTCATCTTTATTATTAAGATCAGCTATGGTCAATATCCTGTAAAATTATCTTTAGAACATATACTTTGCCAAATACATATACTTTGCCAAATACATATACTTTGCCAAATACATATACTTTGCCATATACTTTTGCCTTGAAAATACAGAAGTGTTTTGTATAAACACAACCCATGTTGAAGTAATCTCAAGATGGCAAGGGAAAAATAACAACAATTAAGGGTGTAAAAGGCAGGTTTGGAAATATGAGTTAAGAATCCATCAGAAACTAATCTTTTAGATTGAACCAAAAAGTAGAAACATATTTAACTTATGTACCTATTTATTTATTTTGGTATTTTATTTTGTACCTATTTATTTATATATTTATTTTGTTAANCTTATGTACCTATTTATTTATTTTGGTATTTTATTTTGTACCTATTTATTTATATATTTATTTTGTTAATTTATGTACCTATTTATTATTATAATAAATAAATTTATTTATTAATTTATTTATGTCTCCCTCCCAGTCAACAAATCTTGAAATGGCTTCATCAACAATTTTATGACATATTTCTTAGGAAGCATGGTGTTTTAAAGTGTTTACTGGAGATAGAGGAGAGGAAGGAGTAATAGTTGTTCTTTGTTCATGTTTTAAAAACTTCTACATATCATGATATAATACTGTATCATTCTGTGACTAGAGCTTACACAATAAGACTGGGCAAATACCTTTTGCACTCTGGGATGGATATACAAAAAGAAAAGTTTGTCACAACACATTGGCTCTATGACTGCTGATGAGGACATTGCCATTGATTTCTGTGGAAGGAAGATATAAGTGCAGGACCATAGCTTCCAAGCACTTCAGTGTTTCGGTACCCCTTGCACAACTGATGAAGAAATTCCATGAACAAAAGTTTCACCTCACTTAATTCAGCTGGTGAAGCTCAGTCTAAAATATCCAGTTGAAACTACCAGTATCAGAGAACTGAAAGGATAAAAAAGAAAGGGTTACTGAAAAGAATAATAAAGACAGAATGGTCTCAATCAATTTCCTATTTACTTTTTGCAATACGTAAATCTGTTATTATCTTCCACACATATTTTGGATATAAACCTGAAGGAGAAATCAATGCATTAGAATGATAGGTGCGAAGCTGTGACAAATATCTTTCTAGTGAGGCCAGCGGGCAACACTACGGAAAGAGGATTTGGTTCCAAGTTTGACAGCAACTATATTTTCTGCCACGCTGGTGTTAATGCCCAGGTTGAGCCAAGCACTAAGCTATGTTCCGTTTTCAAAGCAGCAAGGGCCTAATCTCTGAAAACAAACGTACCATATCTGACAGAAGGTTGGATATACTGGTATGGCAAAAGAATGCTTTGTTTTGTGAAGTTCTGAAGCTGATAGCTCAAGTAATATTATCTGAATAGGTTGCAGATTTTCTTGGTTTTGACTGTTACCTCTACTACCTTCAACAGTAAATCCAAAATTCTTTGTAGAGAGAAATGACCAGAGCTCAACAATTGCCTAAAACAAGAGCTCTCTGTTTTACCTTACCCCTTAAGGTACCTTACTTAACTGAAGTCAGTAAACACCTTTGGAAAAAACTAACCCTGATATTACTGGAGAATAAAACATAGATTTTATTTCCTCTCATGAATGTCAACAGAACTTTTTGCTTTTGAATTCATTTTGAGTTAGATTAGATTTAGGAGTATAAATATTTATCTTTTTTCCTGGAGTTTCCCACTGAAGTTTATATCTATTTCCATTCTTTTATTATGTATTTCATACAACACTTCTTTGGATAATTCAAGCTAAGTGCAGGCTAACTGCACTGTGGGTCCTGGATCAAATACTCTGTACTACTACTGACCTCCTCTTTTTTCCTTGCACCCTTTTCATTCTATTCGTTCTATTTTTTAAGCTAGCTCATTTTCCCTAATTGACTGACTTTTGCAATATTTGATACTACTCCCTTGTGTCTTGTGTTGCAATTACATTGTATCTGAAACTGATTCTTATAGCATCTCTCCAAAAAGAAAGACTATTATAATTTATTTTCATCCTGGTACAAAATATGGCAAAACCACTGACAACAGTATACATAGCCAAAGCAACTGTACACAGCATTGGGGATGAAGGTTGTGTGATAAAATCATCAGTCAAGAAATAACGTGAAGTAAAAAGCAAGAAAAAGTCTCAGAAAAGATGCAGAGGGAAAAATGATATCTGACTGCTTCAGCTTGACTTCATTTCCAAAAAGTACATGAACACTTCGTTAAAAGCTGAATCTTATATTCAACTCTAATTCCCAAATTACCTTTCTTGATTTTTTTTTTTTTTTGATACATTTGATGAATGGAACATTCAGATCAGATGAGGAACAACTACTGATGAATAGTTTTGATAACAATCTTGTGATTTTCTATAATTCTGGTCTACTAGAAATAAATACACCAGTTTTCTTCAACATCTGATTTTTGTCTCAGTAGAAGTATTAGTAGTTAAAAATATTACTGCAAATCTTCTCCATTGTTTCAGTACCTTTTATAAAATTAATGTACTAAACACTGAAAGTATTTAGATTTAATATGGCAAAGTGATTCTTTCTGTGTGATTAGCAAAAACATTAATTATAAAAAAAGGCTATAACAGAATAAAATCAAAATACAAACTTGATTTGCAGAAAATCAACTGCATGCATGCCTTTGAGCTGTATTCTTATTTTTATTATACAATCGAATAATATACATTGTATAAACATTTGAACCCCTAAGTGGGAGACTTCTATAACGATGCTTAAAAGATACCTATATTGTTGATTAAAAATATTTAGTCCTACTCAATATAGAGATTTAAAAAAAATGTTCACTGCAAATGAAATATCAAATTCTTAAGTGTTTCTGTTGGAAAAAGGAATGAACATACAAGCCTTTGCACACAGAAAACATAAGAAAACTCGTATTGATTCTAAGAACTCTAAGATCCCACTGAGCAGGAAGATAAATCTGATTTGGAACAACATCCCTAGCCCAACAACTCCTACAAGGATTTTACTGATTTTTTATTAATTTATAAACATACCGTTATAAGCATTAATTTTGCTCCGAAAATCCACCTGTATCCGATATAGAAATCTAATGTGATAAAATTGTGCTTTACTTTATATTTCATTATCCCTTTCCTATTTTGTGTTTTTTTTTTTGTTGCATTTATATATATCAAGAAAATATCTTAAATACGCAATACATCATTTTTTGCCATTAAAATTCTAATTGTTAGGTAACATGTTTTGTTTTGCTCTTAATACTACTAAAATATTTTAACAGAAAATCAGTATTTGTTCTCATTTTTTTTATGAAGATCCAGTTTCATGGTCAAAGTCACAAATGCAGCAGCAAATTATATGTTAACAAGACTTTCGGTAGAGCTGAAAAGGCAGTTTATAATCCTATATTCTAGCTCCTCTAATACGCAGTTTCTACCTGTGATAATATCAATTACTCACAGTGAGCAGATAGAAAAGTTCTAAAAAATAGCAGATAGAAGACTAGCAATGATCATTCATTTTTTTCATCAAATATGGAAGTGGATACAGAGGAGTTATATATTATTAGAATAAGATAATGTCTCAGAACATCGTATTTTCAGAAATAAAAAAATAGAACAATTCTGTTTCATGACAAAACTTATTCTCAATGAAAAAATATAATTTTATGGAGATTCCCTCTCCTACAGCTAACTGATTTTGGAACAGTAAAAATAAAAATACAAATAAAGGGGTCACATTTAAATAATACTTTTCAAGACCTGCTAAGGAATATGTTTATGTTATGACAAGATTTGAAAGTAAGTTGTCTTTCCAAGGCAAGGACGGTACCTTCTGTAGTAGAGTGGGAAACTAGTCTATTTAACAAACAATCATTTCTACTATAAAGCAAAAAATAGCACTGTACATATCATCATAAATGTAAGGCAAAATATACGGTGTGTGTATATGTGTCTGGGCAAATATATGTATTTATATATGCAGATATGAATATATAAAAAACAGACACAAAAACACATATGCATACATACAAACTTTACATTTAGCCCCAGTGTCCTATTACCTTGATTTGAAGAATTGCATGCAACTTGAAAAACAAACACAAAAATATTTTAAACTCAGAGCAAACCAAAACAGTTTTTGTAGTATATGCCATTTATTTTTGCTTATTTTTGTTAGTTACAGTAACAATCCCTTACTGCACTTGGGACAGAGTCTGATGTTCACACACTATAAATACAACAAATGTCAGGAACAAACTGGAAACTGTATGGTATTACTTAAAATATTGCCAGTAATAAGGGCAATATCAAGAAACTGAGATGAGACCTAAGCATTGAGATTTGAGCAATAATATAAAAGTCAAATAGTGTCAGAAAAGATCTTGATTTTCCATTTAATATCAGGTGATACTTATATATCTTCATCTACATCTTACCTCTCAGAAAATTATTCCTTCGATTTTTCTTGATAGTTTGAAACGTCTAATTTTCAAAGGTATTCATTTGTAATCAAAACTCTTTAATTAACTCAAATTCATGTTAAAATCTTTAACTCTTTCTTCACAGGTCATTTTTCCCCATATTGATAACAGGAAAAGTTCTTAATCTGTCAGTGTTTTGAAATAAAGAATATACAAATAACACGATAAACGGAATAATTTCCACTTAGTCTAACACTCAGGGTTAGTGACCATGCCAGATATTCATGCAGTACTAGATTTAACAGCAAATAAGCAAATAAGCAAGCAAACAAACAAGAACACAGTCTTGAAAAAACACACACAAACACACACACACACACACACAAAAGCATTATAGAAGGACCCAGTGTCTAGCCTGTGAATAGCATTTATGATCTACAGATTTTCTGCAAGCCTGTAGTAAAGAATAGTAGGAAAAAAAAAATCTTCATAATTAAATATATGCGCAATAAATGAGTCCTTGTAGAAAGGCCACACTTCCTTTGGGATTTTTGAAGTTCCAACAACAACTTTACTCTGTTTTCCATTTTCCAGTGAGTTCTTCCTCTGAGTACCTGCCTGTTCAGTTCAAAATCACTTTTATTAGCTAAAGCTAGGACAACAGTTCTGCCATGATTCAGACAAATTTCATAAATTTAAATGGGTAATCAAATGAGAAGGCAGATACTGGTGTTCAGTGGTAGTCTCATGTGATTGCTCTCTAGCACATGATTGTTTTATGATTCTTTTATGTAGTATATTTTCAGTATCTCCAAAGCAGTATTACTGGATATATAACAGAATGCAAAGGAAAAGGTATAGAGGAAAAGGTATATAGAACAAATGTATCCAGACACAAAATTCTCTCTATATTTAAGGTCAGGAATCTTAATGTTCATGGCAAGAAATACATGTTAATACCATATTAATATTATATTGTCTGAACTATTGATTTGTACATAATTCACACAAAATTTCTACACTCACACATTTTGCTCTGAATTTGAAAATTCTAGATCACTCAATCTTTATATTTTTACACTTCTAGGAGAAATAGACAGCAATAAATAGAGTGAACAAGAAAGAATTTATTCCTTTGAAAAGCCAAGTTTTAGGAAGAGTTCAGAAAATGAGTATACACTGAATTAGACATTTCCTCAATGTTTGAGGGCCCTGGTTTTATAAAGTTTAAGCATTTATTGCATCTGATCAAGTTATTCATTATTTTTGATCACAAAAAGAGGGAAAAATTGCCTCTGCAAAAATTCTTCAATCATGCTACTGTGATTTCCATCTCCATCTTACATTTTAAATGTAATAAAATACTATGTTGCTATCTTGTCTAGTAACATTTTTTCTTGCCTTTCAGTTGTAATAACAGTGAGTATGCTATCTGTTGCATCAATAACAATAGAGAATCACCACAATACGTTAAAAATGAATTTACATATAGATTAAAAATATTTCTTTTTCCCCAAAATACGTGTGATGTATTTATTTGCGGCTAAATAACTTCATCCAGCAGAAAATTTAGCAAGACTATAAAGCTAAACTGAACAAGTGACCTAGGATGTGTTTCAGGGATCTTTACTTTTCTGTTCATTATAAACTATTTCTGAAAGCCATTAAACTCCTAAACTAGGCAAACTCATTATTTCATTACCTTTGAAAACAATAAAATGTTTGTGGAAATGGGAATAAAAAGTATTAAACTTATATTTAGCTTTTTCTGTCTACCAAAACATATTCATGAGGAGTTCAATATTTACATGTATTTAGATCTTACATGCATTGATATTTTTTTTTCCTTCTAAATGTCTCCCTGAGGTGAATATCTTAAGACTACAGCAGATAATACTTTTGTGAGTGCCTCTTCTAACACAATCTAATTGGTTTTGTCAATATCAAAATGTTGAAAGTAATGCCCTGCGATGATTTTGTTCTGGACACCAAACTTAAAAGACAGAACAGAACTATAATCATAATTTGGCAGGATAGATTAATTTCAAAAGCCTACATTACTTTGTATTCTACAAAAATTCTCTCTTATAGATAATGATATAAAGACAATATAAAGAAATACAACCTCAGCTGCTACAAAATATACTTGGATTAGCTCAGACAAAATAGTCATTAAATAAGGTATTGTGGCTGAATCATTTATTAATATAGCTGTTTAATTGTTCTGCTGTTGACTCAATTTAAAGTTTCAGGTTGCAAGCACTTATGCAGGAGTGTACACTCTGCTAACTTGAGTGCTTATATTGATTTCATGTGAACAGTGTAATTAACATCAGGACCTCCTGAGTCAAAAAGGTAAGTCACAAGCAACCATGTCGTACCATTTCCAACACAATAATCACTATCGAATTATCCATAATGTGTTTAGATCTTCCTTCAAAAGAGAAAGGACCTAGTTGCTTTTAGAATTGTCGTATAATGTAAACTTGTGAAATCAGTACACAGGTGATGAGGTGCAGTATATAGAATCACTTGCAAAATTTCAGAAATTTCAGAAATAGCAACATTAGATGTCAACACATTAAAAAAAAAGAGATGTCAATATGACAATATGAAGAAATATTCACCAATTCCTTAAAATACAAAAATTTCCCACAATAAATAGCTGGATTGGAGAACATTTGTTAACTGAATTCATCCTTTGTGAAAGAATATACTAGAAGATATTCAAATAAAATGCTTAAATATACAGCTACCTGTAAGTGCAGCTGAACATTTTATTTTTACTACTATCCTGAATTGCTAACAGAGTACTTGTTATATCATTATGTTTATAAATGCAAAGCCTTTCTCATAGTTACTAAGGACCATCAGTAGCCTATGGAACTGCAAGGATACCTTCTTACATCAGTAAGAAAGAAAAGAAAAAATGGAAAGGGAAAAAAAATTAAAAAAAAAGAATTTGCTCAGTGTCCAGTGTTACCCAATTTTTCATATACTATACTACATGAAAGACAGAACATGTCCTACATGGACAACACAAATTAAATACCAACAGCAAATTTCATCAGCACACTTCCATTTTTTTCCCGACTCCAGGTAAAAAGTACTAAGTAAATACCAAATCTAGACCTATCCCCAAAGAACTGTGTGGTTAACCTCAATATAAATTACATCTTCTTTCCACACAGCTTATTTTCTTCTCTTTTCCCACATAGCTTATTTTCTTCTCTTTTCAAATGGAGAAATGCATTTCTTTAGCCTGTTTCTTGAGCAGCTATAAACTTTTGAATTCATTTCATCACCTCTTCTTAACTATCTATAAAAAACAAGAAAGGTAAAAAACAAATATTTCTTATTTATCTTTGCTTATCTAAGCATAGTTTCAATTTGTTCTGCAATAACGAACATAAGAATACAAAACCACAAATCAATTTTGTTAACAGGAGAGATAAACAAAAAATGACATGTAACTACATGTGATCAAGAATTTGAAAATGAGAATATGGATCTGTAATCAATTTCCTGTTGTTTTATCTTACTATCATTTTCGCATTACTGAGGACTCATATTCCCATCACTCATATTCCCATGTCAGTGTACTGACAAAAGGCCCTTTCATCATTGATTGGCTTTATAAGGAAATACAAGAGATATTCACAATTGAGAGGAAACTGGCTTTTGGAGTACAATTTGCCTAACTTGATGTCAGAGCTGGTAGTAATGATTAAACATACTTCCACAACTTTATAATGGATAAAAATAAGAATAAAGCAAGTCAATATACAAAGGACTGGCAACAGTCATTGACCTCAATCTTCATCTGAAATGCAATTGGAATAACTTTATTGAAGTCAGTGTAGACAGGTTAAAATTAACTAGCAGAATGTTAAGAATACTGAAATCCCACCATAAAAGTAACTGTACCTTAATTAATTCTACCAAGTCCCCCATAAACATTAAAGAAAATGACTTAAGGATAAGAGCTCTGAAAACTTCTTTCAAACCTGAGACTCTTGCAGGAACATGGCGCTGTAACACATGGATTCTTCTTTGCACACAGAATAATAGATACCCTCAGATTAAAGTGAGCTTTGGCTCAGCACCTGATCTGCAAGGCTGTGGTCAGCACATAAGCTGTATAAATTCTAACTTGCTGGTAAGGCCCAAAAAATGGTTTAAAATTTGAAATGCTGAAGAAAATGCAAAAGACATACTTACTGAATATTGAGTGACTCATTGCAATAGGACAGGAATAGGATAGGGATTGGTCAACAGATATAACTGGTCAACAGATATAATGTATCTAGAGGAGAGGAATGAATGGATGAGAGGAGGAAACTTAACTAGAGTGTCAATGGTGGATCATCCATGCAAATTTTGTACTGATCTATGACTGGACTTTTGTATCGATGTGCCATCATAACCTTTCAAATATTAGCACCTTGCTCAAACAGCTAGGTCAGGGAAATGAAGTAGACCTTTAAGTCTGGACAAATACTTTCCACCATGCCTTCTACAACAAGATTAGCCCTGGATTTCAAACAGTCAGCTAGCTGGTGAAAGTAAGAAATGACACTAAGATATTTTTCGTGCCATTGAAATTAAATACTCCTTTCCCATCATAAATGAGATCTATGACCTACCTAGCTCTTCTATCACCTTGGCAGCATTTATTGAATCACTAGTTGCCTACCCCAGCAAATCTGGAAAGCTGACAAAAATGCCTTGCTGAAGGAAGAGAGCTAGTGAAGAGTGAACAATGCTGGAACCCAGCATGTACAAGAAGGCCTTAAAAAGCCAGATCTGCCAAATGTCTGTAGCTTTTATGTGCCAAAAATTCACATCAAAAAAAAAAAGAAATCTAGTTTTCTAAATGGACTTGCACAATTCTTTTAGACTACTTGTTATGTTTTCTGCAATTTCATACTACACACTAAATTAATTTCTCAGGAAGAATATAAACCAACATAATCAGAGAAAACTTAGTATTCTTTTTAATCAAACTGCATTAAAAATAAAGGAAAACCATACAATCTGCATGGCCTTCATTTCAAGAAGATTCAAGGACTAAGAGATAAGACATATAAGGAAGAGACAAAAACATTTATATACATGGGGAGCAAAAAGATTCAAAGGGATGTAGTAATAATCTATAAATATTTTCGAGGTAACCATATAAAAGAAGTAAGGGAATTCATGGTCTCAGAATAAACAAATAAAAATGGTAACTGAAAGGAGAAAATAAAGGAAGAAAAACTTCACCTCCAGACTTAGAGAAAAAAAATCATTAAATGGCAAAGGTTACACACGAAGAGAAGATTATGGTGAAACACCAATAGGAAATGCAGAAGAGAGTATTTAGGATATTGAAGTTCTGGGATAATTATAATGGTTATAATTTATTTCTAGTCAGTCTAAATTCTCTTATCCTCTATGAGTAAGATCTTTAAAATAGACTCAGGTTACTTAAGAGCAGAGTTCCTACTGATTTTCAAGGAGTTGTATTCTCTTCTATCACATAGTCTTTTCACACATTTTGTAGCATGATTTCACTAAGATATTCTGATACTGTAGGTTTTGAAGAATTCCTTTTTCTCTTCTTCTTACATTTCTTTTCCATTTTAGGCTAAGCTCTTATAAGAAATTCAAGTTACCTAACGATCTTTCTTATTACAATAAAAAGTTTGTAGTAACACTGATTTAAAGCAAAGTTTTGTGCAAAATTTTAAAGGAAAGCATCACTAACTATTCAGTATATTAAACGAAGAACTTTCCTCCTCCTTGATTTGGAGATTTATGGGGGAAAAAAAAAAAAATAAAAAAAATTTGTGTATCTCCTTGAAGAAATAAGACAAAATTGAGCACTACATCTTCAGCATCTTCAGCAAAGATAACACCAAAACCATAAATTGAGCCCTTTTTTTTTTTGACTCCAGGTATTCAGAGTTCACTGTTATTCTTGTTAAGTCTTTCATAATGAACAAGCACTAACAAAGTTGAGGACTAAAATGGCTTGAATATAAAACATTTTTTAAATGAAAATAAATCATAGTTATGATATTTTGTTGTTTGTATTTAGAATCCATATTGTAGTTCAAGTCTGATATTTTGTAAAAAGGTGAAAAGTAAAACAAACATTTTTAAGAATACATTTATATACTTACTGAAATTTTAATCTTGTTTCTGCATAGAAGCTGATAAGCAAATATTGTTCTTGTTTTCAAACATTATTTTGAATAACATTTTCAACTGGACATATTATGAAAATATATGAACATATATGAAAAATAACATTAATGTTGCTGTTACCAAGGGTGACCTCAAAAAATGTTAAGATATAACAGCTCTTCTTATTTTTTAAGACATCTTAAATATCTGTCTCATGTTAATAGGTTTATCTCACAGCTACATGCAATCACTTTTATAAGGTGATCTTTGGATAACAATACTCATTTGAATTTTCCATAAATTTCTCTAAAATCATGTGGGATTTTGCACATTTCAATTATGATTAACAGACAAATATGACTGACCCCTATATCGTTCCAAGGAAAAGGAATAAGGTCACATACATCTTACTATCTTACAAGAGACAGAGCCTTCTAATTGTAAGAGATAAACACAGAATTCTTCACATGCATGCATATGTCTGCACACAGAACTTTCCTTTTATTTTTGTTATTTTTATTATCAGTTATATATTTCATTATTTATTGATGGCTTTAGTTGATTGTTGAGTTATATCCATTATGCTAAAGACATCATGCTAACTCAACTTACACACTAACTGGACTGATTTTGACTAAACACTGGGAAGAAATAGTGTTTTTTCATTTGGATCAATCTTTTAACATATGGTGGTCCCTTATTCCTTTTCACCATTAAAATGCATCATTGCCTTTCTTCAAAAGAAACTCAATAGAGACAGGGCAGATTTCCATACCATTATCAGCCAATCACAAAATATTGTTTTCCAGTAATATGTTTTACAGAATTGTTTCAACTACCAAACTAGGACACAAAATTTTTTCGATAATAGTTCCCCTGACCATATCTTATTTTAAAAGGCCAATACAGAAAACTAACAGTAAGTTTTAACAATAACAAGAAAAAACTACGCACTGTCAAACTGTTTCTCTATTTTGACATTTTCATAACAGTAAGTTTCAGCTTCCAAAATGCCTTCATTTTCTGTCAAAATGCAAAATTATTTAAATTGATATAAAATTAAATGCACTGTAGGTCAGATAAATAGGGATAAACGTATATCTTCAACTAAACTTTGAAGTACCGGCCAGCTATTCAGTTTGGTCTTATTATGGGAGGTTGCTTGAAAAATGCCTCCCTTAATCTTTTCCCCACTGTAATTAAAAATATTTGTGTGTCTCATTTTATTAACTGACTTATGTGAGCCTCCAGCTAGTAATAAGCTAGCAAAAAGTCACCTAGTCCTTTATAAAATCAGCACTGTACTCCACGTTTACACTTTATTAGCATCCAAGATCCTGATAACGACGACAAACTTCAGTGGACAACTTTTCCTCAATAAAATGACTGCTTCAAGCACGGTTAGTGGTTACAGACTGCAGTGTGTCAGAAAACTTATTCAGCTGTAATCCTGAATGTGAGAAGATGAAGAAAATATGAATAAATGGCCTCTGCACACTTTTGGGGATGTACTTATAAGAAGCAAAGACTACTTCCTTTCCTCAAATAATTAAAAGAAACAGTGAGAAGCACAGAAATTTTTCATCTTCTCTCATCTCTCAACATCAGGTCCTATGCTTCATCCTAGGGGACTGGACGTAAAGACTGATTAGAATTCCCATTTCTTTTCAAGACTGTAGAAGTTGACTATGTCTTCATATGTTCTTTGATCACATATTTCTCCTGCCTACTTTTTCCTATCCTCTTCCAATAAGTTAGCAACAGCAATTTAGGGCAGATATATATTAAAACGTAAGCACCATAAAGGATTTAAAAAGGCATTTTCAATGCTGATTTTGCTTTAAATGTATTTGTTTAATTTGGTTTTACCTTTAAAGGTTTCAAAGTTTACTTTCATTGCAAATTGGAATGTGCCCCCAAATACTTAAATCTGAATGGTACTGAAAAAATACATATTATGAAAGATGTCGCTGTTTGAAAGAACAATATAAGATATGTAAGTTGGAGATGGTGTGTGCAACAACGGCATTCAAATCCAAAGAAAATGAGCAAATGAGTAATCAGCTATGTCTTTTAAGAAAGAATAGGTATTTATTTGGCTTTTGAACAAGAACGGATGCAAGTGGCCAAAACAGCTGTTACAATATTTAATTAGAAGGTTAAGATATGTTTTCCCTTGGCAAAATAATTGGTCAAATATTTTTAGTTTTCTATGTTTATAAGGATGTGAATTCACACAAAAGTTAACATACTTATCCACTATTTCCTTGTTTTCCAAAGACTAGGTCATGAACAAAACCATTCTGCTGCTTGAACCCAGTAGGTAATGTATGCTGCTTATACCTGTGCATTTAGAATTTTGACTTGCATAGCACTGGATTCAATATTTGCAACATGGAAATACAAC
>WBNA01000353.1:567154-581610 GCA_013398345.1 Nothocercus nigrocapillus
CTTTTATCAACTTTTTATCAACCACAAGCAATCTAAAATCTTTGGAAATTTTCTCTTCCACACAAGCTACAGAGCAAATTACAGACTTTGCAGTAAATAAACTTTCTCTATTCTTTGGCTATGCATATCAAGACTTCTGTTATGGAACTAACTGAAAAATCAGGCAGTAAACAAGAGCGTAATTTCATCTTACACTTACATGTAGCTGACAAATTTATTACTCTATAATACACTATGTTTGCTAATTTTAATATTTAATTACTTATGAGACTAGAAAACAGTTGACATAACCATTTAGCACCTAAACCACGAGTAGAATACGGACCTTTTCATTAACTCCTTCATACCTATCCCTACAGAGTATAATGTTCTCCCACAGCCCAAGTCACCACATTTTTTGGATTTTAGATTTCTCTCTATCACATGTTCTCTTGCGATTTTGTAGTAAGACATAAAAGGCTGTGGAAATTGAAGATGGGAATTCATTTATCAATATTTTTACTTTTAAATTCATTCGAAGGAAGTCCCCAAAATAATACAATCTAGTTGGTACAGTATTTATTTCTCATATGAGGCTCAAATAGATGAGTTTCTGATACTGTATAATTTTGTAAATAGATTAAAACAATGCTCCATTATTGTGTAGTAAAATTCCACACTGATTCCACTTTATACCCAGAATGAATCTAGAGACTAAAGCATAATCTTTGACTATTCTAATAATATGCAATAGCATTGTTAAGCACTTACCACCAAAATCTACAACATGGTGTTTCAGGTCCAGCATAATATACAACTAATCTATTATCTCCTTTTTTTTTTAAATTCTCCTATCAATAACTCTCCAAATCATAAATGCTGATATAGGATAAAAAATATGTGTAGATAAGTAGTTAAAAAGATGATTACTGCAAATGTCACACAGTCCTACAAGGAATTCTCCAATCCACAGACTAAGCAGCTAGAAAGGTGAAAACGAAATTAAAACACAACAGGTGAGTAATATTCATTATCTGTCCACTAAGCAAAACTACACTTTTTTTATTAGCTTAAATTAAAATGTAGCTGGCCTGTGGAAAATTCTGGGTGCTACTGAAGACAACACAAAAAACTAAATCTATATTTTTTTTCATAGCTGAAATAGGTCAAATATGTCAGAGTATAGACATAGTATAGTATAGTCCATGGAATTTAAATAAAATACAATATGACTCAACAAAATGTGCTGGAAATTTTGCAGGTGAATTAAGATGAGAGAGACCTACATAGTCAAAATAAGCTAGATGTTACCTGCTAGTATGTTTCATTTCATTTTTTCATATATTTTGATCCAATTCTGGAAACCAGAAAAAATATCCAATTGCAGCTGATTTCCATAAAGCTAAGTATATAACGATGTGGGGGAAAGGGTGCCTGGAGGGACCTTTAGGCAGTTCTTATCAGGTATATTTTTATTAGGGCTAGTGACCTTCAAAAAAATCTGGCAATTTTGAAAGAGTAAAAGGAAAAGGTATTGGTCACGGAATCTGCAAAATACAAAATTAACTTCATAGAAAACTTGACTAGATGTAAGATGAGTAGTGCTGATACAATTGCTGAATCACACATTTAAATTGCATAGAGATGCCTATTTTACCGTTTGAATTTAGCAGGTTTTATACATTGGATGAAATATCTAATCAAGCTAATTTTAAACCGACTTACCTATGAACTTTAAAGCAAGCGGTGGAAAATGTCATTGACTGACAATAAAAATGTAGATTTAGATAGGCTGAACACCAATATATTAGAGAAAAAACCTAATTCTTTATTCTGTATGGGAATGCATGGCAAATAATGGAGGAATATCAACTAGTCACCATTTCCTAAAATACGGCTACAGGAAACTTACACCTAGACACAATACTAATATATAGATTATTCTTGTTAGTTCTCCCATGATTTGTTTCACACTTGGAACAAGAAAAAAGGTGCATTAATCATATGCTTGAGAAATTTCTGTAAATTATATGGCATTATCAAGGTACAATGCAGCCAAAACCATAAACATATGATAGCCAAATGGTATCTAAATCAACTGAAAAATGCATACAATGGAGATTTTATCAAGGTAGTAAAAGAATCGATATCACCTGAAAATTTTATTATTAACATATGGTATTCAAATTAGGATGTATCCTTAAAATAAAAATAGCAATTTTGTGTTTAACTCAGGAATGTTCTGTTCTTTGTATATATAAACTTTATAAAGACTGTCTTGGAGAAAAGAGATAGACTCTATATTTTAGTTTCATTTGTCCTTTAGGAAATATACTTTTAAATTATTTTTGCCCTTTTCAAAAGGTTGCAGTCTCAGTATTGTAGCAATATTTATAAGTTAGCACTTGTCCACCTTCTAGAACCTTAACTATGTAAGCAATATAGCAAATGGATTTTATCAATGTTTTGGATGAATGCTTAGTTATGGTTTCAGAATGCAATGGGTTATTACAGATTGAACAGCTCGTGCAGGATTGCAGGATCATACATCAGGGCCATCATTATCTATTCCACTATTCTATTTCATGCTAGACCATACAGTGCAGCAGTGCAGGAAATAACAAATCCTTTTTTTTTTTCTCTTCTTAAGACTAGCACAGAACATAATGGCAAATTTTATTATTTTATTTCTTCAAAGAATTGTGAGCTGGGGCAAAGACCAAACATATAAACAGAACAGCAAAAAGGGTGAAAAAAAAAAAAAAGAAGAAAAAATAGCTGTAAAAGAGTTATAGATCATTTCAGTACAGTACAGGGTAGTAGTTCGACTGAAAAGTGTCACTCAATCAGCTAAGAGTAATGTTATTAATCCTGATAGAGATTTTACAAAAATATAAAGTAAGAGGAAAAAAACAGAAATGGATGATTAAGACATGTAAAGTATTTGAAATATTACAAAAAAAATTCTATAAACAGAAATAAGAATTTGGAGTACTTTTGAGCTTTGAGATTCAAGTAGGTATTTCAGTCATATCCAAGCATTAGTGCTGACCTTCCTATCTCTAACCCTCTTCCTCCACGAGCTGAATTATGAATTTCTGTTGAATAGTTGCAATACCAGAAATTATAATACGTAAGATGACACTTTCTTTTTCAAACATGGTACTTCAATTACCATCATCTACATTATTAGGGTCCCAAAATCCAGAAGTGCATTGTGGTAAATATCTAAAGGCCATTTTAAGGAAGACTTTAGAATAAGAAATACAATTATAAAACATGAGAAATAATCACCATGCACTATCTGAAAAAAAAAAAAAATTGCAATCATCATCAAGGTAATAAGTAGTAACTCCATGTCAAAGCTACTAAACAGTCACCCAGAAAGAATTCTACTGCTCTCTGAAATGCAGTAGATCTAAACAGCAACATTTAAGTGGTTTTGAAAGGAGACACTTATTACAGCTATATCTATCTAATTCTTTTCATTTCAAAGTTTTAAAAACTTTCTAGAATAATTTAAAGTCATAACACACAAATGTAAATATGGTATAAATATGACTATACTAGAAGAAAAGGACATATTATTTCAGTTGGATGATCATGACAATGCCAGGGTAAAGAGCATATGTACTCAAAATCAGATTCTCTGAATCTATCATCTATCTTCCATGGACATGTTATTAATAAAATGCAGGGCTTTCTCTTTGGTTAGTTTCAAACCTGAGAGATTAGATTGGACATTAAACAAATCCATGTATAAGAGAGATACTTCCAGTGAGGTCTGAAACTCTGTTTTGAAATTATTTGTACTATGTCTCATGGGATGTGTGGGTTAAATAAGAGAAGATGAACATGAAGCCTGCTCGTACTTATTAGCTTAATAGGCTTTGAATAAACTAAATTAAAATAAAATAAAAAGATCCTATGAGGATGATTTGTGTTTACAAAGACAGGAAGATACCGACATGATTTGCCCCAAATCATCTGGAAACATCCTAACAGTCTGTCAACTGCAGAAAACAGGTATAACTATTTCCAGACCCATAGCACAATTTTTCTGTATCTATCTTAAATCATTTTAAGATATGAATATCTGTTGAAGGGCAATTTTTCCCCTTCAGTATTATTCCTTTCTAGAACAACCACTGACCACTGACTCCTGAGATGCACAGAAGGATAACTTATAAGCACATTGTTTCTAATTCGAAGTAAAAATTCCTACAGTATGTTTCCAGACATGAATAGCGAAATCTATTTTAAATTATTCAGTAAGTAGAACAAATATATAATAATTCAAAATCTATTACAGTGAATGATTTTTAATGAAAATGGTGCACCACCATTCCCATGTTTATGGCAAGGTTAGTGAGAAGTCTGAAAAAAAGAATAGCCTTGCCAAAGTCTGCTATTGATATATACAAATCCAATGCATATAACATCATTGTTTTTTAGAGGATTTGGGTATCCCAGAAAGCCAAATTCATATGCACAAACTTTTAAAGCACAAACTTGTTACCTAAGTATCAAGAGAAGGGTAGGAGCAATGAATAGGCTCTTAATATTCAAACACAACCAATTGTAATTATTTCTCATTCTTTTCTTTTTACAGGACCGTGGATGCTGCAGGCACCTAACAGAAGCCTATGATGAGCAATGGGACCAGCCCCAGTGTCCTATTCTGAGTTAACAGTTTGCTTGGGTGGCAGACTTTAAATTGAATAAAATATCTTAACACACTAAAGCTCAATTGCCAAAGTTTCTGCTCAGGCAGACAGTTTTATAAACACAAGAGCAAAAGATATACTTTTTGAGACTAACCTGTAAACTTCTGATTCTAGTAGAACATTGCCATACGTGTGTATTTTCCCATCCTAAGTTGAGACATCAGTGTAATTTAGCTACATCAGTGTAACTTTTTCTTTCTCCTATATATGAATTTCCATAGTATATGCAATTATAATGTATATTTTACTCACTATGGCATTAAGAATATATTTAATGTTTAGCCATAACTTTTATCTTGGTTTTATGTAGAACATTGTATTATTTGTAAATGTTTCGATCTCTTTTTTTTTTTTTTTTTTGGCTTCTATATCTCATATTAAAAATTCCAGGACAGAGTAACCTTGATGCATGCATTTATCTTTTCACCTGCAATAGTTTTTGTACAGAGCATTAATCACTGTGACTGCTAAATTATCCTTATTAGATTGTCATCTGTGTGTCTAAAAATAACAGTGTGGTCTGAGCGCATTTTAAACAGAAGTACATACAGAAGTCCAAAAACTAAAAGCTAAAGTTAGGCTAGGGAATTAAAACACTTAAGTTAACTACCTCAACATCCTCAATTTCAAATGGAATATTAGGCACCAAATGAGTTTCACAAAGCTTCCTCTGAACAAAATCCCTCCCTAACTGCCTTACTAACCTTCCTTACATCTCAGACTTCTTATTGCATTTTCATTTTTTCTTTCAAGCCTGTTTTACCCCAAGAATATTCTCCTTCTTTTGCCTCTTCTGCCTCTTCCCATCTGTCCCAATATTTTTCTCGAGTAAATTGCTTCTTTTTGAGGTACAATAATGAATTTGTTAAGTAACTGCATGGTGCGGACACTTAGAGAAACACTGTCTGAGTTGTAATACCTGACATGACATTATACATATTTCCCTAAATCATAGAGATATAAAAAATATATTTCTATGCAAAGTCTCTTGATGACTATCAGTCAGTTTTCTATAGTAGGATATTGATATGTCTCTGTGCATATGTGTGTGTATATGTGTGTGTGTACATGAAGATGATTCAGCTGCAGCCAAGAAAATAGAACTCAAACATCTTTGAACTGTTTTATCAGTTATAGATAAAATATATTTCTGCACTATTTCTATCTATAAAAATTTATTTTCTGCGCTACTTCTATCAATTATAGAAAATAAGTAGCTATGGAAAGAAGAACACAAGTCAAGAAATCAGAGGCTACTAGAAATATCTCTGGAATTATCTGAGCTAAGACGTTGAGAATTAATTTCCTCTACAGCATTGCAAAGGTTAAAATTGATTGTTCATGTTTTGTAAATTAAATTATTTCTGGAAATTTCATATCCCATTTATTTTCCCTCTCTACAGATTCTTAGTTCATGAAGTGCTGTTAGTATATACACAACAGAGTTACAAAATTACCACAAAATTCTTCCAGAAAATGAATTTCAAATCACTGTTGTGACCCTGGAAGCTCTGATCTTAATGATTACTCTTATTTAATTGGAAATTGAAACATTAACTGGTAATTGAAACTTATCACTGTGATCAGTCTGTCCACTGAAAAATCAGTTCAGGAAATGCTCCTGACTACTGCAGTAAGCTAAATAAAATTCTCAAACTATTTGTAAAAAGTATTATTCCACAAATAATTTAAAAATACACATTCATTTACGTAAATCACACTCTGCTCTCAGACAATTCTCAAGCAGATATGCAAGTGTTTATTGTATATATTATTAGTCACAAATTATTCACCTGGATGCATTCTCTTCCTCATTTCAATTGAAATAACAGACTAAGCAAATCTTACAGCTGTCTCCCTTCAATATAAACTTAGCCAGTCCTTAGCCAGACAGCCCTTTTCACTCAGTCTTTTCTACCCCGGAAAGCATTTTTATTTCTTGTTAGGACCCATCTTGGATGCATTCAATGGAAAATAATAATATCCACTTTTACTGATGACTAATAATAACAGTAATAATAATAATAATAATAACAATAATAATAATCCTACATTAAGTTATTAAATGAGCCAATATAGCACCACAACTTACCAAATAATTTCATTTTCACAAGTATATTCAATGACATAAAAAAATACAATAGAAAATATCAAACATGTAGAAAAATACCATTAAATATGTCATCTAAAGGACCGAGCAGAACAATTTTTATTTAGGTCTTTTGATTTTATGTTGTCTCTATATAAAGAATAATTTATGCCTCTTTAAGGCAGGAGCAAAATAAAAAAAAAGAAAATATAAATCAATGAAACTATAGAAATTTGTGTAATATTTTTGCTACTTTGAAATGAAGTCTATTTCATATTTGAATAATGTCTGGACTTCTGAAGGCAAGATACTTTAAGTGATTACTTTTAGCTAGCATAATACAGCTGATTTGTTTTTCTGTCAGTAAACTCAACTGTACCATCTTTCACTATAAGATCCTAAACATCGTTAATGTCGGTCAGTTTCACTAGAAAAGTCTCTGGCATATTTTGGTCTGCATGAATTCTGAAAATATTATCTTTGTAAGCTATAATTTTCCACTACTGTCTCCCTGATTTCCATCCTTTTTATCACATCATAGATCTTGGTATCATTTGTTACATTTATACATCTAAGGTTTGTGGAAACAAAATTTAGGTAGATAATGGGTGCATGGCATGAGTGCTCCTCTGGCTATTTTAAAATACCTCCTGAAAGGAAATGTTCCACAGACAAGAGTTCATTAGAAATATTGATGCCATCAAGGACATTCCTCAGGGTCTTTTTTTTTTTTTTTTTTTTTGGGGGGGGGGTGGTGTTTAAAATGCATTTGCTAAATAGGATGCAGCAAGCTGAATTCCTCCATGTATACACTATAGTAAAACATTTCTTACTTGGCTTTCATGCTATTCTCATTGACAAGAAAGAATAAAGAAGTTTTAAGTTGCAGGTGCCTTGTTTTAAACAACTTAGTACAGTTAGAATTTATATGGATGAAGCATGTATTTGTCAAAGATTGAGGCTGTTACAAAGAGGTCAATTAGAGCTAAACTGCTCTACAGCCTGGGGTACAAAAACAGTTAAACTATAAACTCTTTTCTACCCAAAAAGGCAAGACAAGATACCGAGTAAATGATGGACAAGCTACGGCAAACATAGTCACAGCAAAACCGACTATGTTAAATCCCTCCTGAAATTCATAAATACAGAAGATCTCTAATTTATATGGGTAGCAGTCTAATTTCTGTAAGTAGCAAAAGAAGATACAACATATCACACTGCATAATGAACTCACAACATTTTGAACACTGCATCTAAAAAAAAAACCACTGCACCTAAAAAAAAATATGATGATAAAGTAATCATTTAAATTAGTTCTGCCCTAAATTAGTCTGCCTAAATTACTTCAAAGTAGTAATTAATACACAGGTCCAGCTAAGAAGCATGGCAGCACAGCCTTTTTTAGCACTGACTTTTCCTTTTGAGAAGTTTCTCTTTTGAGAAGTCCCGCCACCCCAAACCAGATCAGGATCCAGAAAAGTGACCCTGGTTTTCTGTAAGCAGTATCATGGAATCCAGCACTTGTGCTAATCCCCAAGACTCCCGGAAGACAAGAAATCAGCTTCAAGAACATGATAAATTAGCTCCATTCTCTTGAATCCTACCATAGAACATTCATGATTTGTTATTCCTTAACCTGGGACTTTCCATAATGGTGATTGATTTTACAGCATGGAGAGTTTCCCAGTAAATTTTGATACTCCAAATCCTTAAAAGAGGAAGTCAGCAATATGTACAGCTAGATGCACACAACTGATCATTCAACATTGATATGATTTCATTATATGTCATAAAAATAAGAAACTTCAGAGTAAAATTTTTCTTTTTCCAAACACATATGATTGAGAAAGTGCTAATAAAACAAATTTGAGTCTTCATCCAAGGTAAATAAAATGGAAAACAGACTTGAAAATTTAGATATACACAAACAGACACATAGCTACAAAGATACTTCAACATTGTTTCAAAATATTTGCAGACTTGTCTTAAAGAAGATACTGTCAATGTTGTCAAAATTTTGCTGAATTTTCCTACATTTTTAAATCTGAGAAGAAAGATTAAAAACAAATAAAATTTAGAACTGGTTCAAAACAAAGAAAAGGCTAAAACTCTGTATCAGTGTATCAGAGGGAATACGGGCAAATTTTAATTGAAGAGAAACTGTATTTCTTCACTTCCCCAAAACTCTTGATGGTGAAAAAACTTGTGATATGTTTTCCTGTCACTCACGCTTTCATTAAGACTGTCAGCCATGGGAATCTTTGCCATTCATACATAAATTTTTTGCTTTCTTCTTTCTCTCTCAGTTCTCCCATCTGAAAATGATGGAGAAAGCCAGCTCCATTAAAAGTTACTATTTTTAAAAAGAATCATTTAAAGATATAATTAATAATGTCAAGAAGATAGTTTAGAGCATAAAATCATTTGTGATACCTAACTTTCAAATTAATTAAAACTAAAAGACAGTTTAAAAAGACTATTATTCACAGTCATGTTTCTCCTGAAGTATGAAAGAAAAACAGCCAAAGAATAACTCTCCTTTATAGAACACAAATCTTATAATTAAATATGCACACAGTTTCGTAACCGTTGTGCACTTTAAAGGCAAAAAAAAGGGTTTAGTTGTATCTGAAATTATGCACTAAGTAATGAAAAATAGAAATAGGATGAAGAACATATTAAAATATCTTTTGCTCAAATGCATTTGTATTTTAAGACACATAAAAGAATATCTAAAATTAATTTGAGCCAAGTTAATCCCTTTCAAAGATTAAATTAATCTCTTTGAAAAGGAAAAAAAAAAGTCAAAAAATATGTATTTTACCATTAAAAACCACTTCACTTGAGAATTGTATGCTTATTAGAACTGTATGATCTTTTAAAAAAGATACTAATATCGACTCTAGGAATTAACACTTGAAAAATCTTAACATAAGTATCACAGAAAAAAAATGTGGAGAAAATACTTTGAGAGAACAAAATATTTGCAAAACAAATAGTGACAAAGAGAAAAGAAATCACAGCAGTTGCAAAAAAAGAATTTTTGTCAAATTCCAGCTAATGAAAACAGCTAATCTATAACAAGCATAAAACTGGTAACTATAATGCAGTTAGTTTTTCAAAAGGATCTTTCTAAAAGAATTTTCTTTTTCTTTTTTTTTTTAAAAAAAAAGGAGAATTGAAATCTGCATTACCAGAAAACTCCTTAGAGGTGTAAGGCAGTAAGTCTGAAATCAAATTATATTGCATGATTAAATAACAGTGTCACCAAGGCTGCTTATAAACCAAATTCTAATATGGAGAGAAGGAAAGACAAATCATATTTAGAAGACACAAGTTGGAAAAGATATTTATCTCACCTGAATTCCTAATACATGTAACTGAATTCAGCACTCACAGTCAAGGAACCATTTTATAAACAACAGAAATAAAAACAATTATGGAATTGGACACAATTCATCTCAAGGTCACAGAGAGATTTTCGTTAGTCAGAGGAATGAGCCTTAGAAGTGCCGTTAAAGAGAGCTTAGACACTGCATCATTTGTAACTATCTACAGGAAAAAAAAAAAAAAAAAAAAAAAAAAAAAAAAAAAAAAAAAAGTGAAAGTATGAGGCGTGGAAATACCACTTGGCAGAGCAATTTCTGCCATAAACATCACTGCCATGTAGGAGCTAATTAAGACTGTATTCCACATTGGCACAATCATGTATCAAGTTCCAATGATGGCAACAGTTTCAGAATCATAAATTAAGCCGTAAGACAACAGAGACAATTGAAAAATAACATCTGAAAAGGAACAAAACTGGAAGCTGTGAAGTTTTACAGAAAATATGTATCTTTTTTATTCAGGTTTAGGGATAATATTTGCAAATTACAAAATTTTGCATGCAGTGGTGAATTCTGAAGTATTTATAGCATCTCACGACCCTTGAAATCAGACAGCTTCGGTCTATCTAATGCATAACAGCAAAATGCTTACCTTTGGTAATTAATTTGAAATATTGTAGTAGGGCAATGACTCAAACAAAAAGATGACAGAAATAAGACAGAAGAAGATATTAAAAAGTGTGGGATGTTCTTGCTAGAAATGTAGCCCAACATTTCATTTGAGAAGTGTTAATATAAAGAGATAACAATCTGAGAAAATCTAAAAAGTAAATGGAGATTTAAGAGTTTCATTCCAAAACTACAACTATACATTACTTTGTTTAGAAAAGGGGAAAAAAAAAAATAAATAAAAAAGGCACTATAAAAATCTAATCTAAAAAATTGGATAGCTTTTGTTTGATATTTTACTTCTGGCAATATTTGGAAATAGCTATCTGTGTCAATGTCCACAATATCAATATGGGATTTCAAAAGAGCCCTCACTAAAGAGATCAAGCAACTCCATCTTTCAGATTCCTTTAGTCAGTCTCTCTGACAACGCTCAAAGACAATATTGTAGCAGCTTATGCCCATTTAATATTTGGAAGATTGTTTTCCTTTCCTCATTCCCCACAGCCATATGGATTAGAAACTCATTTATTTCTCTTTGTTATGAAAACACAATCTGAAGCAGAAGCATGTAGCAAATTCAAAAAGAAGGATAATTATGCAACAAGTAAGCCGCTGCATAATCTCATTATACCATAGATGGAGTTTGACAATAACAGAGTGACAAGAACATTTAGAATTAGAAATCAACAAAATTAAAATGCATAAAATGAAATACATTTTAACATAATGCTTAACTGCATCAAGAAACTGCTGAAGCCCAAAGCTTAGTAAACTTCAAAAGGAATTTGTTCTTCATATGTATAAAAGAAGGATAGAAGTAACACTTGGTAGGATAAAATCACAGCCTTCAGTACAAACTGGTAATCATTTTGCATCAAGGAAAGTTGACACTGTGGGGTCGGGGATAAAATTTATCATTCAGTGTTTTGTGTGGATTTTGGATATACCTTGATATAGATATCAAGAATCTCACCAGAATCCCACTTAGAATCCATGTTAATAGGAGTTAAACAGATTGGAACATCAGAAATTAGATTCTGAATTACAGAGGAACAACAATAAGACTCTGTATTAATTGGTTCTTGCTGATTTTTTTTTTTTTTTTCTAATAATCTCATGGATTTGTTTGATTTAGATTTTGGTTTCTTTTGTGCTGTTTCTTTTTCTCACTAAAATCAGATTGAATGTTCCAGAAAAAAAAAAGCATATAGTGCTTTTTTTTTTTTCCTAATTAAAAAAAGTTTAACACACTGTCATCAAAACTGTGGGAAAATAACTTTGCCATACATAATATTTTTAGTCTTCAGCACATATGCTCTTAAAGCAGCTTACAGCTTTTAATGGAACAATGCAAAGACCAGGTTTTTGCTATTTGCTTTTTAAAGCCCTTTATCTTATCAAAAACCAAACTAGGTTTTATATTTAATTATTTACTTTAAACTCTTTCAGTGTTGCTCTTTACATTTCACTGGTTTGCTTGATATATGCTTGCAACAATATATGGAATAAGTACTTTTATCTCTTCCCCTGAAACTTCATTTCCAGTATTAAAGGAACATACCCAAATACTTTCTTTCTGACGATACTGCTTCCAGTTTCTCCCACTATCACTGAACATCAATAGGTAGCTGGTTACCCAGTCAGAGCTCCCATATCCACCTTGAGTAGCAACAGCAGTAATCTCCGTTCGTTCACCAAGGTCAATCTGAAGCCACTGGTATTTATTGGACACAAGTGGAGACCAACCACCAGCACCTTGAAAGGGGAAAAAAGATTGAAAATTATTAATAGATGCAAGTTACCATGAAATTTATACTATTCAAGATGCACCAAATCTGGCTTGATACTACTTGCCAACAGCATAAAAATGCATATGGATTACTTGGCTGTATGTAACCACTTAAAACTATAAAAAGTCAGAGTGAATTTGTTTTATCCTTATCTCTCTCTAAAATTAACTTTTGTTATGGATTATTTTGAGTAACATTTATTCAACTTGGCAATGCTCTTCCAGTAAATAAAGCAGATTTTTATTTGTTTTATAGACTACTATTTCTATTACTTTCTAGGTGCTAGAGAAACTACTGAGGCTTCTTCTAACGTGAATTATTCTGTGTGGTTTTGTGTTTCAAAAGGGCTGAAAATATAGATGCATATATGAAGCAAGAAAGCACAACTAGGTGAAACAGAAGAAAGTATGAAATCTACACATGCATACTTTCAATCAGGAAATCACACAGAACCACAGAATCACACAGAATCACAGAATGGTTAAGGTTAGAAGCGATCTCTAGAGATCATCTAGTCCAACTTCTCTGCTCAAGCAGGGACACCTAGAGAACATGGCACAGGGTGGCATCCAGGTGGGTTTGGAAGATCCCCAGAGAAGGAGACTCCACAACCTCTCTGGGCAGCCCGTTCCAGGAAAGAAAGTCTTCCTCATAAGCAAAAGAAACCTCCTGTGTTTTAATTTATACTCATTACCCCTTGTTCTATCACTGGCCACCACCAAGAAGAGGTTGGCCCCATCTTCTTTTCATCTTCCCCTCAGGTATTTGTACATCTGATTCAGAACCCCTCTCAATCTTCTCTTCTCCAGGATAAACAGGCCTAGCTCGCTTAGTCTTTCCCTACACAACAGATGCTCCAGTCCCTTAATCATCTTTGTTGCTCTTTGCAGGACCCTCACTAGAAGTTTCACATCCCTCTTGTATTGAGGAGCCAAGAACTACACACAATACTCCAGATGCGGCCTCACCAGAGCTGAGGAGAGGAGGAGGATCTCTTCCCTTGACCTGCTGGCAACACTCCTCCTACTCCTCCCATCAGCCTTCTTGGAAACAAAGGCACATTGCTGACTCATGGTTAACTTGTTGTCAATCAGGACTCCCAAATCCCTCTCCATGGAGCTGCTTTCCAGCAGGTCAACCTCTAATCTGTCCTGGTGCCTGGGTTTATTCCTCCCCAGATGAAGGACCCTGCACTTGCCCTTGTTGAACCTCATGAGGTTCCTCTCTGCCCAATTCTCCAACCTGTCTATGTTCCTCTGAAGGGCAGCACAGCCCTCCGGAGTGTGAGCCACTTCACCCAACTTGGTATCCCCAGCAAACTTGCCAAAGGTCCATGCTTGCTGTTCCTTCATCCACGTCATGGATGAACAAGATGAAGAGCATTCAGCTCAGTACTGTCCCCTGGGGGATACCACTGGCCACAGGCCTCCAACTAGACTCGGCCCCATTTATCACAACCTTCTGAGCTTTGCCATCCACCTAACCCACACTTCCACTTTCTGAGCTTCCCCATGAGGATGTTATGGGGGACGGTGTCGAAAGCCTTGTTGAAGTCAATGTAGACAACATCCATTGCTCTCACTTCATCCATCCATCTGGACATCCCATTGTAGAAGGCTATCAGGTTCGTCAAACATAACTTCCCCTTAGTGAATCCATGCTGACTACTCTTCACCTTCTTTTCCTTGACATGCCTAGAGATGGTCTCTAGGATGAGCTGCTCCATCACCTTTGCAGGGATGGAGGTGAGGCTGACTGGCCTGCAGTTTCCCGGGTCCTCCTTCTTGCTGTTTTTGAAGACTGGAGTGACGCTGGGTTTCTTCCAGTCCTCCAGCACTATCCCTGCTCTTCATGACCTCTCGAAGATGAG
>WBNA01000353.1:583085-594989 GCA_013398345.1 Nothocercus nigrocapillus
AATATATATGTATATATATATATACCTATAGCATTTTTTACATCTGCTGATTTTTTTGTGGTTTCTTCATGAACCACCTGTTAATCATACTATTGGAGACTATATACAGTTGGAGACTATAGAGTTGGAGACTATAGCTGGGCAGAGATTTAAATTTCACCTTCATCATAACTAGTGATTTATTTATTTAGTGAACTTATTTATAAATATCTACAGTCAATCTCAGTAGCGACTTAAGGACAATCATAGTATCACAGTAATCCTTTCCTAATAAATATAGATTTTTTTTTTCAGACACTACAAGAAAATAAGTCAGAAACTCATAACTCAAAACCCAAATGAAGCAAGACAACCAACCTAACAAAAAATAGTGCTTCCACTTGCATTATCTGACAGGTGCACTTAACTGTTTAACCCAAAGTTAAGAAATACAGATATTTCTGTGAAAATGAATATTTTGAACAAGAAGCACAGAAGAAAGCATTTCCATGATGATAGGTATTCAGAAAATTAAAAAAAATATATGTATGAAAATGTATAATGTGTAGACTTTGTCACATACGCCTGTGTTTCTGAGGGAGTATGCACGTGTGTATAGGTCTTTAATAACATAAACTGAATTCTCTCCTGGAGGTATATTATAAAACCTAAAAATGAAGTTAAGTAATATAACAAGAGTTTTAGAAAAATCTATTTTTATGTACTACTGCTTGAATTAGACAAGTGATTATTACATTAAAAACAGAAAATAACTCAGGAAGCCAGTGAAAACATAGATAATTGCTAAAATAGCCTCAAACAAGTTTATTCATATTCATATATGTTTTCCATAATTAAAAAGGACATGATCAGGAGAAAAAAAAAGTGTGTTTATTTAAAATAAAAGATTTGAGTTTTGTTCAGCATTTATTTTCAACTTCATGTACTGTAACAGTCCATTATTCTTTAAGAAGAATATACTGTATCAGTATTTCAAGGTGCTGGGTGCAAATTATTCACACTCAGCAAAAATATAAGTCCATAAGGACATATGAAGATAGCTATAAGACAGATTGCCCGTTTTGTTACAAAAAAAATAAATAAATCAAGCTTTCAGAAATAGCTCATTTTGCACTGAGAGCAAATTATCACCTTTAATTCTTTTTACAAGCTTGGAGAGAGCAACATTCACTCGTTACAAGGCACTCCTGGGGTGCACAGCCCCTGTCTGAATGAAGCATTAAAAGCATTCTGGCAGTCGCTAGGAGAGGATGTACAAGGAGGTACAATGTCTCCCACCAGGCTGTGGTTGTTTTCCCAACCCTCTGCTCCTGCTTCACTGGTCCCTCGTGCCCTGGTGGTTCTGGGACCCTTCTGAGCTCTGCAGACCTCATACAAACAAGTCCAGCCCAAAGAAGGGGACTGATGTCCCTCAGGGCTCCCTTCTCACTGATAAGTCACAACAATCCATGTCATCTCATGCCGACAAAAAAAAATGCTCCATTACTGACAGTCATTGCAAGTGAGCTGGATCCTCTTTGAAATGAAAGGCCAGGGGTTGCAGTGAGGTCAATCAGAAATTCCAAAAAGCATTTCCCTTCATAGCTGGAAGACTGGACAGAAAATTAGGGATTATGAGAACTATGGAAAGTGGCAAACCATTGTGAATACAGAATCAACTTGAGCAATAAATTTCCTTCGCTCGAGTTATAATTAAGTACCAACATATGTTTCATCATTTTCCAAAAAAAATCATGTAACTTCTGAGGACTTTTAATTGCAAAGTGGAGATGATTGAAACATCTCCATGAAAAAAAAACTCAATTTCCCATTAAAATTACCAAACAACATTTATTTTGCAGAAATTTTCCTTTTTTTCTCAAAGAAAGTAAAAATATATTTTTAAAGGTCTACAAATACTGTCCAAATCTGTCAATTTTTGAAAACACTAAATACTAGAGGAACATTTATGAATACTAGATGTCTTTTCTTAGGAAACTCTTCCTCTGCTTTGATCTGAGACTTGAAGATTTTGCGGGAGATTCATCATTTGACACCTCACTCACAGAAGTTAGTCAAAATTAAATTAGCAAGAAATCTCACATGCTCACACTCACCTTCTGTGTGGCTCCACTAATATTTCTCATGGTTTGCCTTGGTACACAGGAAGCCAAAAGAGTCTCCCTTTAACACCGCTGCTTTGGGAGGAACGAGCAGTGTCATCTCCCAGAGATTTCACTGCTTACATCTACAGTGCTGTACTGCAAAGTCCCCAGCCTCAGCTTTTGTCTCCACAGGGTTTTACTCTTCAGTGGCTGGGCAGAGAAAACTGGTGCATATTACCTAAGACTAGGTAGCTCAACTCTCACAGCCAAGCATCAAGGAGAGGTAGCAAGATGCACAAAACATCTGACCACCAAGCCACTGTAACCCGCCTTGTCCAGCAGCATAGCATGGCACTGCCCCCCATCTGCACCATGCCTGCTCTGCCTTGTTTTCTTCTATGTCTTCTGACTTGCAGCAAGATTAATGTGAATATTGAACTGTTGTGCTTGGCAAGACTGTTTTTTTGCTGTATCATATAGTTCTGGAGGCTCTAGGTGACCCTGCTTGAGGGGCACCTCTAGAGCCCCTCTCCAACCTCAACCATTCTATGGTTCTATATCCTTAGACATGGCTATATGCGAAAGTGAGGTGCACCATGGATATCAGAAGGGTCATTCAAAGAAACATGAAAGATCTGTCAGATTCACAGAAGAAGAATTTCATTCCAGAAAAATTTCATTCTCATGTGAAACTACGAGATGATTTTCTTTAATTTTGCAAGTGAAATATCCTCTGCCTCTCCCATTGAACACTGTTATAAATGAATCATAATGGAGAGCAGGCATTATTTCCTCATTGCTACTTGGTTTGATAGGATAAGTGTTTTAAGTGCATGAATTTTAATAATTCCTCAGTATTGTAAGTATGGCAATAGCATTATTCTTAAATTATTGAAAACAGAAAAATATAATACATTTTAAAAAGGGCTACCAAGAAGAACACAGGACATGACTGAGGAAAAGGCCCTAAACTTCAAAACCATGATGGAAAATAGATAACTAATCTTACAGTGGATTTGGGATGTTAGCAGAATTGTAGTCTGGATTCAATTTATATTTACTATGATTAAAACTTAACCTTACTGGCAAAGAATTTATTAAGTGATCCTTAAGTTTTGTAGTCTCTCCCTCAGTGGTCATCAGGCTGTTAGGCGCCTTTTGCATTATTTAAAAAAAACAATAGGGAAGATAAACTGAAACAAAGATTCCCGCACTGGGCAACTCCAAAGTTCCCTCTCTGCTTGTTGGCTTCCCTCTGCATTGTTATGCAACCTACAGAATAGCTGAAACTGGTACTTGCATTTACATCAGCTTCTCCACATGCAGTTCATTATAACAGTCTCACCATTTATACCACTTTCAATTTTGGTCTATTTTTGCATATTTAGCCAAAAGAATGGCAAGCAATGCATGTAAATAAAAATCCAGATTTGATCTAACATGTATTGTAGAGGATGCCTTTCCTTGGTTAACCAAGCTGTATATTTCCCATATGGATAATTTAACAGAAGCTGATTTTAATTTGAAGTAAATAAAGTTGCACGAGGGATGAATTTGGCTGCACATATTACAAAACAGATTTTCTACATGCAAGCAGTTGACAACTGAGGCTTCCTGTGCTTAAAAATGTCAAATGAAGTGTGTCACAACATCCACGAAAAGACTAAAATGTCAAAATGTAGTGTTATTCGCCTTTTCATCCTCCAAAGCGAGTCATCCTCTTTCACAAATGAAGATTTATGAAACTGTAGGTTAACAGCATAAGTAAAAAATGAAAGGTTTTTATTCTACAAAAGCTGATGGCAGGATGTAGAGAATGAATGTTGGTATTGGCCCATTTTCGTCTAGATCATAGGAAACTAATTCTACTCTCCATTAAGGCAATCTAAGCAATACAGCTCATACGATTAGGAACTTCTATTTACGCACTGAGATGTTCAAGATGTTAAAGGAGGCAAATTTTATCAGTTAATTGGCAATTTTTTTTTCAGGAAAGATTATGTAGAAGCTGCTGCAGCAATGCAATTCTGAGTTATACCTCAGTGATAAAAGATATAACCCTAGCATTAAAAAAAAAAAAATTAATCCATGGACAAAATATAGCAATTAAAATTGAGAGGAGGATCAAACACCTTGATCCCTGAATAAGGACTACAGGACTGAGAATCTGCTCTGGATACATAAAGCAAGGAAACTTCTATATCTGAAGCCAACTCTGAAATCAAGGCTCCACATATAAAATTACAGCATGGTGTTTTTCAATCATATTTGATAACTGCATCATGCTTTGCCTTTGATCTAAGCAAAATTCTGTTGTTCCTCAGATAATTTTCAGGACTCAAAAGTCTTTCTAATTTTCACTTATTATCTGTATTTAAACTAGTAGACAAAACAGAGCCAATTCTGTTCCTCAAAACAGAAAAAGGATATTCAGCACCGTAATTTTGGCCTCTTAAAAGGAGTTATGACTACCTAAAGAACGTATGGTATCCTACTGGCCCCTGAGCAACTGTATTTATTTATTTGTTTGTTTGTTTATTTGTTTGTTTGTTTGTTTTTAATCTTTGCAGTCTCACCCACTTTATATTTCAAGCTTGCAAATATAACAGGTACATTGTGTTCCTGTAAACTGAGACAAAATATAAATGTGTTTTTATTTAGAGATCACTAAAACAATATGTACTACAAAATTATATTCCAGAGATACATCTGCTGCATAGTTTCAACCAAATAAGTAATGGAGAGAAGAACGAACATAATCATTTTTGAATATAAATCTCATTTGAACGAGTAAGATTTTGATGACAACTATGTGGATGGAAATAGTCAAGAATGATGGAAAACTTGCAGTGAACAGTTTTCCAGAACAGTTTCTCCCTAAAAAAATGCCTACAAAAAACAAAGACTGCCTTTCCAGCAGAAAACATTTGGAAAGACATTATTCTAACACTTGCCTTCTGTTGGGGGAGAGGAGGGCAAAAGTCCTCTTTCAACATGCAGCGGGAGCAACTCAGTCTCACAACACATCCTTCGCAATTGCAACTGCATACTAATATTTATCAAAACTCTTAAATATTTTTTTGACTATGTGGCCACCTTGCAAAGAACAAAGTGCAGTACTAATTATATAAAAGTATTTGACTCATATTTAGTCTTTCCAACACAGTTCAAAATACATTATCTAGTGTAGATAGTTGGTTCACAGCATTTTGTGGTATGATGGTGATGGAAAACACAATGAAAAAGCACTGGCTTTGGTAAATATTTGAATCATTACCAATAAACTGTCTTTTTGATAAGTCATGTGAGTCATCTTTACGAAATATCTCCCCGGTATATATTTAAATAGTGACTGATTGAGAAAAAAATGTCTTTAAAGCATTCAGAAGATGTGATGCAAAATGGGATTCATGCACTCGCTCACCTGAACTGTTGTCAACAGAGATGGTAAGAGGCTGAAACAAGGTAAGCTACATTCTTCTAAGTGGTTTCATAGAATTAACTTTGCAATTATAAACACTACTTCCAAACACTTTTCTGTCACTCTCAATAAGACGCAAAATGCCTCTGAAGCATCTCTTGACATAGCAACTTCTACTTGTCACAAATGATTATTAAAGCCTACTTTTTTTTTCTAGTAAGACTAATATCTTCCACGCTTTTGAAATTTAAGACCTTTAAAAAATAAATATTCTGACAACTGAAAAAAAAAATGCTGATTTTCTTCTTAGAACATACCTATTATCTCCAATGACATTAAAATTCAGAATATCTCAAAACACAGTATCTCTTCCTACAAAAATAGACCTGTTCTCTGTGGTAATTCCAGCTGCTATTGAGACTAGTGGAAAAGTTTCTCAATTCATCCTCCTTAGAAAAGAATATGCAAAGCATCCTTATAGCTCATCTGATGATCTACCCGACTTAAAACTCCCTGAAATTCTCTTGTAGCTTTGAGTTCCATTGAGAAAGATTTGCATGCTAGGTGTCCTAGGAAGATATACCTTCCTTGCACAGAATAATTTACTGTTCTCTCTAGATTTGTTCCTGTAAATCATAAAGATTCCTCTCACCCCTCGACTTCTAGGAGGTTGGATTTCTTTCTAATAAGTCTGTGTCAGCACAGGTATCTTATTATAGCTTTTAGTCATATAGGGAACTTCAGTTTTCTTTCAGACAGTGCTTCTCACAAAGTATCCTAGTTACTGATAAGTTCTGCAGTTGGGATTTTTCCTAATACCAGGCAATCAAAAAAGATATGTGTGTTGTCTAGTCACAATATTTTTGAAACATGGACAAGAATCACAGTAACAATCCAGAAACTGGTTCATATGTTAGGAAAGATTGGGTGGTATCCAGATACTTTGGAGTTTTCGTAACTAAATAAAATTGATTTTTTTACATAACAGGGAAAGATGCACATTTTTAAGGGGCAGTACCATGCTGAAGATTTCTGCTAAAGGAGAGATTGCATATTGATAATTTCATCATTATCAGAGTTTCATTTTGTGTTTCAGCTATCTGGAAGCTCTTAGTACATATTAAGCTTAATATAAATGAAAGTTCTCCATCAATTTCAATGTATGAAAAATAAGACCACGATCACACTATTACAGCTGAGAAGATATACATAAATATAAGAGCATTTCTCAGGTTACCAGTTTTTCTTAATAGTTAGGACACAGCAATTGTGTTTTAACTTCAATTTAAGCACTACTAAAATTATAGAAAACTGATAAAGATGTGAGTCACTTGAGAGAGTGGGTTTTTCCTGAATCCAGTTATACAAGGATATTGACCTTGGCATTGGATTCAGGCCAGTCATGGCATATTTTTACATACTGATAAAGACCTAAGTCACAACTGTATTTAGTCTCTCACAAATATGTCTCCTTCACTTAGCAATTTCCTTTTCTCTTATGTGTACAGAGTTGTCATCAAAATCCTACTCATTCGAATGAGATTTATATTCAGAAATGATGGGTACTGTGTGTGATGTGCAGGTGCAACCCTTATCAGAACATATAAAGGGCTGAAACAAAGTGAGAAGGTTTAATTATTAGAGAAATGAGTCCTCTAGTAGTGTTTTCCTTCTCTTTTTTTTTTTTTTTTTAATCTCTGTTTCAGGTATACCTGGGCTCAGGGTGCTTTATTAGCAATCCTTACTGCATGTGAAGATTGGATCCTTACATTTATGATATACCTGTCACCCTTTTCTTCCTCAATCTTCTGCTTCTGTTTTGGTTGGCAAAATGGGGACCATATATTCCTCATCATTCTTAATTTCATCTGAGGCCATTCTGTTCATAGGTAAGTGAGGCAAATAAAACTTCCCGAAAAAAAAAAACTTATGACCACCATCCTTCATTAAGCAGATGAGTTTAAACAAATTTCCAATCCAAAAATTCTATGCCTGATCCTGTTTCTAGTTTCTACTACTATTTCTAGCATACCCAACGCTGTAGTAAATATCAACCAAAATAAATACATAATGGAAAATAGGTATTGTATCAATATTCCTTCTAGCAAAATAAAATAAGGTCATTCAAGTTGATTTGGCCACAAATTCTTAAGTGATTCTGTAAATTATGCATTTAAAAGCATTCTTTTATTTTTTCTTTGTAGTTGTTTTCCTTTCCTTCCCTATGATGAGAGGCATCCTGATGAGAGCTAGCAAAATGAATCAGACTTGGTCCTTTTTATAGCCTGATGCTTGCATTAAGCTACTGTGCCATATCATTACTTCTGTAAATACAGTCACAGATTTAAAAGAAGAGGAAAGCAAAAGTAAAACCTTTACTTCTGATCAGTCGGCCTCAGTACATTCAGCAGAGGAAGCCTATGTACTGCTTTAAACAAGTGCCACCTATACAGTGTTCTCATGATATTTGCCAAGGAAATATTAACTGAAGCCACTGTGTTTAGTAAGATATATACATGAAATCTCTCTCACACTCTCTCTCTCTCTCTAGCTGTCTAGCTATTTAGCTATCTATAAAGTGAGTATATTAAAAAATGTGTATATGCATGCATATACACCTGTATGCATACATGCACACAAATACACATATAGCTTGCAGTTTTGTGATCCAGATGTGATTTCGGGAAATTTATGATTTGTATTCCTGTCTCCTCAAACATAGATTTCTGACATTTCAGTAGGAAATACCAACATTTATTGAGATTGGATAAAGATAAGCATTGACCAGGATTTTGTTTTGCTTTGTTTTACTATGCTGCAAAAATATTAGAAGCATAATTAAGATAGTCTTATATGTTCCTTGAGGAATTGTACTTTTCTCTACAGACAGTGAAACAAGAATATTAATAAATTGTAAAAAAATATAAACAAACTTAGAAGTAGTATCAAAATAAATCTTAAATATCTTCTGATTTTTATTATCCAACTTTAATGTGAAGCTAGATAGATTGTCTCCAGTTGTGTTTAACTGGAGCAATATGTTTGTGCATTCTACAAGAAGAAGCACAGGGCAATAATATTTCTGAGCATACGAATATGTTTGTGTCTGCCATTTTTATCACACTACTGTAGTCTCAGTCCCTAATGAATCTCTTTCTGACGACAATACTTCTGGAAATGCTGATTCACTGACTTTGGCACCTGTCTTAGCACATACAGCACGGTGCCGTTTTGTACAGCAAGGCGAACATAAAATGTTGGCACATGAAGTTTCCAAGTAAAAATACTCTAAGTGTTTAAATACTCTAAGTTTAAATACTCTAAAATACTCTAAAAGTGCTTTATTTAAAACAGAAAAGCTCAATTTGATTTCATTATTGTGAGCATACATTGCTAGAGCTATTAGCTGGGAGCAGTGGTCAACTCCATCTGGCTATTGGCGGGCACACAGACATGACATACACAAAGGGAACATGACATAAGTAAGAAGTATAATGTAACCTTTGTGTTGTTTAAAATCTTCTGTGCTTGCATGCACAAGAATGTGATTATTCCAGATTGGACTGATAAATACTCCATAAGCCAACTCAAATATTTATTCTGGCCTCAATTTTGTTCTGCAGAAAGTATGCTTTTTCAGCTGGTGCAATATGCAGGTACTTGTGCTCTCCAAGTCTATGCATGGGCAACTTAGGCTGACAAAAATATAACAAAATGGCATTGAATTGAATGATATAAATACAATGCTTCCTGCATAAAATGTTCACTTAATTTGGTGTTCCCGTTATGACTCCTAACATCCTTTTAACTTATGCATTTCTACATCCTATGACACATATTTTAGAAAATGTGTGCATTAATAATTAGAATATTTGCATCCCTTAGTCTACAAGCACTTTTCAACAATTTCAAGGGAATATAGAAATTTATTTGTATCTCTCTGTAGACACACTATGACAGATCCTCAGCTATGAAATTAACATAGTTCTCTTGAAATTATTGTAGTCAGTTTTCCATCATCTTTTCCAATTAAATGCTGACATAAGAGCTTATGTCTGAAAGACAAGATTTAACCAATTAATTAACCTATTTCACGGAATCACAGAGTCACAGAATGGTTAAGGTTGGAAGGGACCTCTAGAGATTACCTTGTCCAGAATGGTTAAAGTTGGAAGGGACCTCTAGAGGTTACCTTGTCCAACCCCCTACTCAAGCAGGGACACCTAGAGCACGTGGCACAGGGTCGCATCCAGACGGGTCTGGAAGATCTCCAGAGAAGGAGACTCCACAACCTCCCTGGGCAGCCTGTTCCAGGGCTCTGTCACCCTCACAGGAAAGAAGGTCTTCCTCACATGGAGATGGAACTTCCTGTGTTTCAATTTATTCCCATTACCCCTTGTCCTCTCACTGGCCACCACCAAAGAGAGTTTGGCCCCATCTTCTTTAGGCCTTCTCCTCAAGTATTTGTATGTATTTTTCAGATCCCCTCTTCATCTTCTCCAGGCTAAACAAGCCCAGCTCGCTTAGTCTTTCCTCATAGGATAGATGCCTCTCTTATTTTAATATTCCCATTCTTACTAAAATAATTCAAAAATTAGCTACTTTGTTTTTCTTCAAATCCATAGGAATTTGTTTCTGTCTCTGCGTATTTTAAAATTTTTGAATTTCAATATTATTACTCTACCATAGAATTATTAAATAAGTTCTTCTGACTAAGAATAAGAGTTTTGAGCACTTAAAATTTGAAGAGGACAAACAACATGCACTTCTGACTGCTCAGTCATGTTGACATAATGACAGAAAAGTATAACAAAAATGGATAGAAAATTGCATAAAGAAAATGCAATTGAGCTAGACTAATGGAATTTCATTATCAGGAAATATGATCACATCTGGCATGATTATCAGAAATAAAAGACAACATCTCTGTTGGCTAAATGCTTAGATTATGAGTGGTATAACTATAACTATTGTCAGTCTAAGTGTTTTTTCTTTTGCTATTTGTTTCATGCAACTTTGGAATACAAAGTTGATTAATAGGTACCTAAAAATGAAGAAAAACTGCAGTTTAGTTCACTTAAAATTTTGGCCTTGAAAGAAAGCTTCATTTTTCAGCAATCTGGATTTTTTTTTTCCAAAGAATATTATAATGCTATTAGTCCTCATTTGTGCTTTTCAGAAATATCATTATAATGTTTATGAAACTAAATCATCCAACCTCAACATTCCAATGAGAAATTCAAGGACTTCCTATTTGCACCAGTTTTATAGCAACTGGTTTATATGCACAGCTAAGCTGTATTATTTGTAAAGCTATGTTTAACTTAAAAGCTTTTCTCACACTGAAAATTGTCCTTTTATGCATATTCAGATCCCATCATTTTAGAACATCACAGCTTCTTATAATGACAACCATGATGCAGTAGAACTACTGGAATCAGGCTATATAATATGCTTAAAAAGTAAATAAATCATACTAGCTGTTGTGTAGAAAAGTTTTCATAGATTTTAGGAAAGTTATATTCTTGTTAGAAGCTTTGATGAAAGATACACACTCTGTGGTCTACTATTATTTCAAACTTTTTTTTTTTTTTTTTTTTTTCCTCCAGAAATGTGCACAGGAATAAATTAGTAATAGCCATTTTATTTATTCCAAGTCTAAACGTTTGGGGGGACAAAATGAAAAACAAACAATAAATATAACTGTAAGTAGATGTGACCAAACAATATTTGTGTTTTTTTTTTTCTATATTTACACAGTTATTAATTTCCAAATGCAAAGTGACATCTGATAACAGGTCTCTTGTCTATGTCTTGACAACTGTCTTGACATAGGCAGCTTAACACATCCTTCATCCAAAATTTTTATCCTAGATAGCAATCTAGGATATCCTAAACTGGATATTGAATAAGAAATGAGACTGATCTATCAGTATGTATTTCCAGAAGATTTAATCTATCTATCTCACCTGTCTTACGAGGCAAACATGGTACAGAGGTAAATGAAATTCCAATGGTTTTCCACTCCACATATTGGCTCCTTTGACTTGGAATTGAGCCCTTTCTGTTTTCAAGATTTCTTGAAAGAGATTATTATACTTTATATTTGCTGTTTCTACTGAGTTTCTCATTTGCAAAAATTCCTTTTAGTAATATATTACTGGTTTGATTAAGAAACATCAGGTGGCTGAGAAATGCACATTGCTAACTGCTTTGCAAATTAATTTATAAACTAAAGAGTTCATTACTACTTGCTTCTTGGTGATCTTGAAGAGTTTTAGTCAATGATGCAGGTAAAACTGGCCAAGGAATAACAACTACCCAAGAACAAAACTCAGTTTCCATTTCTGCAAGAGATGGATTTAGAGCTTGAAACCCTTATCCATTGCATTATCCAGT
>WBNA01000353.1:595584-617247 GCA_013398345.1 Nothocercus nigrocapillus
TAAAAAAATCAGACTGGTGACAAAGGTGTTGAAATGCAGAGGCGAGGCAGTGGTAAGCTCTTCCACTTTTATCACCAAAGACACTGTTAGCACTTCACTCATCTCCTACTTGCTGCAGGCGACTGAGTAGCACAAAACACAGCATTGCCCACGTTCTTCCCACTATAAAATTTTCATGCATTTTGCAAATGTAAGCCTCGTTTAAGGCTTTCTTTCTGGAGGATAATTAAGACTTTTGGAAAATAATTAACATTTAACTACTTCATAAATAAAATAACCAAAGGTTTTCTCCAACAACAGTAAAAAGAAAGCAGTTCATATGTATGATATCATAGACTTTTCTGAAATAAAAATTAAACTGGTTGCTTTTGAAAACTGCACTAATATAGCGTGATTGTATATCATCCTGAAAGAGCTAATCATATATACATACATATAATAAGGATACTGGGTTCCACTAAAAAATGCAGATTTTTGCCTAAATGCTGGAGTGTTCTTGACACTAGAGGTCCGAAGTTCCGTCCTTAAAAATACCTCAGTGAATATTATGTCTGCTTATTCCTTCTTTAGTCAGTAGTTGACAGACTACTCTATGAGCCACCACAGACATTAGGTTCCTAATAGCCAAAGGTCCATTTCTAATTTGTTACTCCTAATATAATTTAACAGTAATATGTATGCTTGGAGTCAGTGAATAGGATGATACACATATGGAATTGGAGTAAGCCACCAATCAGTCACAGACCTGTCACAGATGATCATATTAACACAGCCTTTTACAACCAGATGTCAGCTGTGAACCTTGATTGCCGAACAATTGCCTGCCAAGAGCTGACATGTTCTTCTGCCTTTATTCAGTTACACAACATGGAAAAGATATAGATCTGGATTTCAAATCTACTGATCTGTAAAAAAATGCAGGAAGAATTACATTATACTTGGTAGTATACTTGCTATTACCTTGGTAGTATGGTTTGTTATTAATGTTATCCAATTATAGTTCCCTGACTCTAAGTATTTGGAATTCTGTCAGACTTGTAGCCAGGATGAAATCTTTAGTTGTTTCAGGCATATTTTTCCTTTTCTGTTTAATTTTTTTTTGATCTGGTAACATCCTTAGCACTTCAAAGATTTGGACCAGGATTTTCTTGTTGTTAAATGATGAATACATGCCAAAGACATGTTGTTATTTGTTTATTTGTTTTGTTTTCTTTACATTTAGCTGACTTATAAACATTTGTAAGCAAATGATCAATATTTGTGATAAGCTTTTTAGGCAACCACTGCAGAGCCTGCCTGCATGGATCCAGTGGAGCACTAGTGCTGCTGAAATTGATGGGTCAATGCCTGGCACCAGAACTCAAATTTCCATCTTGTTTTCATTCTCTTGTCTTCTTTGTTTAGCTGATGGGAAAGCAGAAGATTCAATATTGATAGGCAAGACCTGTACCGAAGACGGGAAGTGCAGACTGGGACAAAGTAATCTCTGATGGGAACTGGACTTCAGTTAGAGAGACAAAAGCATATCACATTAGTCATAAATAGTACTGTAAAAGTATGAAGAATGTCTTCAAGTGAGTTGAAAAGAGTGCATTATAATGAATGATTTTCAGAGACAATAAGTTGTGGTCTTAGAAAATCACATGTTCTCTGCTGGGTAGGCCATATTTTGCTCATAAATACTGATCCTGTGAGGCAAAGAGAGATCACTGTTGCAGATCAACACTTTTGCACAAATGGAGGTGATGGCAATAGATAAATTTTATCAGGTGAGAATACCATCTACTTTCAGCTCATGAAGGAGACAAAGATCCAATTATACCAAAACCTGAACCAGCTCTAGGAAAGACCTCATGGTTTCTTTTCAATTCCGTGTGCAAAATATGATGAATTCTTCAGCGAAATTCCTGTGCCACATGCTCTAGGTGACCCTGCGTGTGCAGAGGGGTTGGACTAGGTGATCTATAGAGGTCCCTTCCAACCTTAAGCATTCTATGATTCTATGAAAGTGGCTTAACTGCTCACAAAGTCTTACTCTTAATGAAAATGTTATATTTCAGATTAAAGTGAACTACATTGACTAGCCAAGTGGATGCATCTTGAAAGAAGCTCTTGGAAGACATGAATAGAGAATTTTTTTGAGGATTTGTGATAGAAAAGGTATCTGGTTTGTTCTTAAAAATGTATATAATTTTTGTTTCTTCAATGTGGAGAATCCTATGGATGTTGTAAGTCTTATAACATCACTACTAAAAATGATCTATTTATATATATAAATATATATATTCCCATGTACACATATTAGCAAATTAGAGGTAATGATTATGACCATATAACTGATTGTATAAACCATGTGTGCAAGAAGAATAAGTTAAAGATACTCAGACAGAATAAAACTGGAGACAAATAGAAATATGAGCAGTGATAAATAGGAGATCCTTTGTTGCTGTTCCAAATCCAACTGTACTGGTTTTTGATTATTTGTTTGTTTGTTTGTTAGTTTTATAAGAGGAAATAAAATCATCTGATATTATATTTTCTATATTTATATCTCTAGCATTTTCATTTGGTGACAAATTAAATGATGAATGCTTTTACATATTTTTACAGGCTTGAAAAATGAACAAGACTTCTTAGTTTTCCAATACGTAAAATAATCCCTGGAGCAAACATAATCAACAATGCAACGAGTTGTGAAATCTATGATTTTAACGGGTCATTTCACTCTTGCCTGAGCTGCTCTTTCATAACTACCCTTGTAAGCTTAAGGATTTCAAGGTCAACTTTGTATTAAATATAGACAGCTGGCCTTCTGCAGTGAATTAGTAGCTAGTCCTATGAGCATTTTATAGAAAATACATGTTAGGCACTTTTATTTCCCTAAAAAATGTATTTTAAAACCCTTATTAGAATGACTATTGGAGGGGAATAAAAAGACAGTTTACAAAAGTAGTCCAGCCTAAATATTCAAATAATTTTCAGTTTAGGAAAAAGGTTTTATACGTAAATATTGCTACAGTGTTAGAAGATAAGTTCAGAAAGCAGAAGACATTGTTCTTGAATCATCAATTTAAAAATGCAAGAAGCTTGATTCATCATTAAAAATCAATAGCATTAAATGAAAATCTGTTCTGGTTTATTGTGTTTTAGATTATGTGTGAGGCATATATAATTAATGCTAAAAGTTCTTTTGCTGATCTTTCTGCTGAATATTTGTAACTTAGCAAAATGGAATTTTTTATATGTATATGGCTGTGGATTCTCTATATTTCTTGTGTGAGTCATAAAACTTCTTAGATTTTAGTGGTTTAATATAGTTCTCCTACAATAGCTGTAATCTGAAAAACTGGAAGTCTTACTGAATGGTCATCAAGATTTAAGGAAATAGAAGATTTCTTCCATTTTTCCATTTATTTCTATTTATTTCCATTTATTCCAAAGATAATTTTTTCAGCAAAATCTACCTTCTCAGGAGAAAAAGTCATTTTTTTTGTCTACTATTGACCCTTGTAAAAAGAATGCATTACTCTTACTAGTAATGTAACTGGAATTTATTAACAAAAAAACTCAAAGGGATATTCTGCAGCTAATGAGGTAACTTGGTCTTTTGTGAGAAGATACTGAAGATCTAGAGACCTAAATCAGTATTTTAACAAAGGATTAAACAAAACAACACTGCACAAATTGCCCAGAAGCATTATGCTTAATGAAGCTAAAATGTCTATTTAAACTCTCATGGCTAATTAATCAGTATATGTCTTTGATCTTTTTTGAAGCTTTTTTGATGTAAAATATTGCAAAGACACATTGAAAGAAGTCTAAGTGCTCCACTAAATCTCTTCTGTGAAATACCACCTGTGGAAAAAGTGCTGGAAGAAGACATGAAAAATACAAATAATTATTTCCAGTGGTAAGATTTTCTAGTCCTTTCTCATTCCTTCTTTGTCATGATTTTCATTTGATTTAGGTAGCATTTATGATTTTTAAGTGCCCAGATCTAGGATGAATCTATATTTGTCACTTTTTTGAGTTTGATTGTAATTTAAAATTCTAACAGTGATTTTATAATTTCTATTAAGATGTACACAACTTAAAGAAGCATAAACATACAATAGCTTCACTGTGATTGCCAGGTGTAAAATGGCTTATCCCTCTCAGCCACAGCAAGAGTGGAGACCACATTTCATCCTTTCATTCTGTGTACCAAAATAAGGTACATTGTGGTACATAAGGCCACTTAACCACACCAAAAATGTTAGAAGTTTACATATCAAGAGATGTGTGAAAAATGATTTATCAGTGAGCTCCTCCTAGTCTATTTTCGAAATTTTATTCTCTAAAATCAATAGAAGCATTTGATTTTCCCTCAAAAAGTCATTCATCTTACTATAACTCAAAAATTTACAATCAAAGGCAGATTTCAGCTGCTTTATTTCTAAAAGCAATGAGCCCAATATTTACTAATCACTCACAAAACAACATAAATAAGAGTGTAAACTGTAATACTGAAAGGATATGATGAAGTATATTTTATACATTTGTTTATTTCTCTCAACCTATTGCAACTACTCTTTAACCTTCCCACTTTTAAATTTCAAATTCTCATGGAATTTCCCAGGATAACTGAAATTAAACTACTATCATCAGAAATGAGTAATGCTTTAAGCTCATTCACATCAATGGGCTGTGGATTGTGCCAGTGTTAGAATTCCCACTTCTGTGTATCTCTCCTTGCAGCTGTCAATGCTGGAGACCTCTGTTCTGGATACTTTTAAATCAGTGCAGAATTAGAATTTAATCTGATCAATGCAATGAGTTTTGTACTTAAAATTTGGCCTGTAGTTCTAATTTTATCAGTTATAAAATACAATATACTTGTATTCGTTGCAGCATATATGAGATTACGTTTGAGAAATTTCAAAATCAGAGATCATTTTAACTTGTCTAATGAAGAAGGTATGTCGATGAAGTGGATAAAAATAGATATTTTATTGTAATATTCATGCAAATTTGGACAGTATTAAGAAACATTCTTTTTTCAACTTCAGAGTACCTCTTCACAGATTAATTTGTCTAGTAAAAAAACTTACTTGGCTGGGTTGCAAAGTGGCTTAACTAAGTCCTTCTCATCTTTACCCAAGTGTTAATTAGTTTAAATTTCTAGTGGATATTTCTTTTATTTTCATGTAAATTATTTGGTAATAGCCTCAAAATTCTGATTTATATTTCAAACCCTAAGAAGTCTTGAAGATTCTAACTTAATCTTTCAGGATCACACAAATACTGAGAAAGACTAATTAGATTTGAATTTAAAATATATCTCTCGAGATAGATTTGCAACTGTAATAGTAAATACTAAAATTTGAATTTTCATTTTGCATTTTCATTTACACATATTTTCTCAAATAGGATCATAAAACACAGTTTCCTCCTTTCCTCTGCATTAGATCAACTGTGAATTGAAAATGACTGAAATTAGAAATTATCTGCTACCCATATATCTCAGCAATGACCATCCATTCATCCCGCAGACTGAGTATCAATCTCCTTCAGTAAAGACTTTTTTATGCCTTCATGCAAACAGTGCTCATGGATGCTTTCTCGCTTTGGTCTGGGAACGAGATATCTAGCAATCAACTCATGCTTCAGGCTAACTGCAACCTCATGCAAAGCACCAGGTATGTCTGGTACCAGCAACAGTCACTTCCTTTCAGGATAAGCCTCTGCTAAAGGATTAGGGACTAAGTATGGAACTAAACATAGCCAGAAGAGAAGATAAATTTATTATGAACACTCAGTCTCTGACTTTGAAATATTTACACAGTTTTTGCAATGGCTATCACTCCATTCCTGCAATGTTCACACAATTTAGACATTAAAAGAATAGACTTATGAAAAAGGCTGGGGCCTGTGCATAAATATGAACAATGTAGCCTTTATCTACTTCCTACCCACAGTCATGTTGAGCTGAGCGCACAATTGTATTTGCTTCTCTAAAGCAGAATGAAAAACAAGTTAATATGGAGAATAGGTAACCATATAAAATGGAATTTTATTATTATTATTTTATATACAAGGGATTTTATTATTATTATTATTTTATATATATTCATATATATAAAGCAAGAAATGCCTTTCAAAAAAAAAATCAGCAATATGAATAATTCTTGAGAAGAAGTGGAAGTAATAGTGCTGGTAATCTAGATAAATTAATATGCTATGATGTTAGGGGATTTTTCACCCTGAGCTACTGAAGACTGGGTAGTCTAATTTACAGATGGACTTTTACCTTTCCTTTCATGGTTCATTATCTATAAAGTACAATGCATGAGGCAAAGGGCAAGTCTAGATTTGGTATTAACTGATACCAAGTACCAATACGGCAGATTTGTAACATTGCTAAAGTATCCTTTGTTCCACACAACAATAGCACAAGGTACATCAAATAATTATTACATGTTAGCAACATCATGACATGACATTTTAAAATTCGACTGAATCCCTAATAGCTAACATTGAATGAGGACAGTAAAAATTACTTAAGTTTTATGAAATGGGTGACCCTTTGTATAGGTACATCTTCGCAGGTTTTTTATATTTTGTTACAAGGGTGAGAAAGAATAAAGACAACAGCAAAATAAAGGCTTTGGGGAGTATCCACATGCTCATAAACCATTTAACTGCAGAAAACAGCAAAAGAATTTAGCTCTGTGTTTTGGATCCTGCAAATGATTTGAATGTGAGTATTAAAATTTATTACAATTTAATGATTCTTAAATGACATCAATAACTCAAAAGACATAATGTGGAACTTTGGATAGCTACATTTATAACAGAATTCTTATTTACAGTAAGTAATGAAATAGAACAATTTATTAGTTTCTAAGAAGACTAAAAGTTGAAAATGGCTGCAAAATTATGTCTTATAAAAATCTTTAAAAAATTGTGCATCACAGCTGGATGCAGCAAAAAGGTTTATTTTGGCTTTAAAATAGTACTTCTTAACGGTGAATTTCCTGGAATTAAAACCAAAGATAATAGAGAGATAGATGGTCACACACACACACGCACAATTCTATCTTATTTTAGAACATACCATGATGTTAATTTACCTGATTAAAAATAAAACAAAAACAAACAAAAAAAAAACCCTCTTAGGGTTTTTAGAGTCTTTACAGTTCTAGAGAACACATTACTTCTGTTTGTACATTAATAATCTTGCTAATAGAGTTATTTGACTTTTTTCATAACAATTGCAGTCTGTGGAAGGAATTATGGGAACAACTCTCAGTTGCCGACAAAGAAAATCATAAAACACAGTTCATACCTCTTACAGGCTTTGCTGATGGAAGCTGGACCATGGTACACTAACGTGATATTTACGCCAGCAGCAATGAACAGAATTAATCCCACTGTGGACAACACCATTAATTTGCTGGTATATGTTACTCTGCAGAGCAGCATCTATTGTAACATCCTCTATCTGCTCTGTGTGTGTGAATCATTTACTATAATCTGTCTGGCTATCAATCAAGTTCCCTGACAACCAACTCTCAGGCTATGAATTGACTGATGAACCAAAGATAGATTCCATTGTTCACTGAAAATACGAGCAAGTAAAGTAGGGAATATAATGAAGCCTTTTGTAGGTAAATACAAAATTTGCAACATACAAGAGATCCTCCACTTCCTACTCTGTCTTTCTTATCTCAAATGACATCTTTATTATTATTTTTAAATAATTTTCATGATTTAATACTATTTTTTTCTCCCTAACTCTTCCTATCTACAACAACATAAAAACACACAACTGAGGTAACCAGAAATGATTCATCTAGAACATAAATTGTTCCAAATCCAGGAGGAGGAAAAAGGATATATGAGTACAAGGCAGGGGCTGCCATCCTTCACCTTGCCTTGAGATCAATGAATTGAGAATTCATTGAGAGAACTGAGAGACCTGAGAATTGAGATCAATGAGATGACTGAGAATCAGCAAAATTCTTTTAGATAGCAATTTGAAAACTGCTAATAGGATTTCACTAATTCTTAATCTCACTTGAAAATCTCTCTTCAACTATTCATGTGAGTGGGACTAGACAGTGACGGAAAGTTTAAAAAGTGGACAAAGAGATAAATATTTTGGTTACATAATTGTGTTCTAATATACTGTCTTTAATATTTTATTTAATATTATAACAGTGTGTTTATTATTGTAGTTAATATTTAATAGATACAATTCCATTAATGGGGAGTTCAGGGTACTTTATTTTTATTCACTTGTATAAAGTGAATGAGTTTCATAGAGGGAAGTCAGTGTATCCTGTAAGTTAGTCATACTTTAAATAGTAGCCCACTGATCATGAAGAATCTGTTATTTTCCAAAGATGCATTTTTTAGGAATTTACAGATTACTCTGAGCTCCTTCATGCTATTTTCTAAAGTGGCTTAGTAGGAATATTACATTTTTCAAGTGTCCATATAAGGATATATACATTATAAAATATTTATTTGAATTACTTGCCTGTTTGATATTGAATTTCTATGGGAAATAGACACAAAAAATATATATCTATATATATAATGACATCACCATTTTATTGATCTTTAAGAGAAATACTGCTTTGGAATTCTGAATTCTCCTGACAGCACAACCCGTTTACCCTTACTGTCCCCATGGGAGGGCGGCATGAATACAACTCTCAATATGTGCAAACATTTTGGATGTCAGTCAATCAAGCACTAATTAAAGGTAAAGAGAAATATTTTAAAGAAGATGGAAAGTAAGAAATCCTTCAACTTTTCATTCTAGGATCTTAAAAAATGAACATTATGTGGGAGTGTGGCAGCAAGAATGTTTTAATGTTTTATCTCTTGCCTTAGGATTTAAGAATTCTTTAGAAATCAGAATTTAGGAAATTGATTTTGGAATAAAATTCAAGTTAGTAGAGATTATATCAGATGGAGATTTCCTATTTCTTTAATTTAGGTGATTACTCAAAAGCTCTGGTCTTAGTCCATCTAACTCTAGGGGAATGCTTTTGATTTATCTTCAACTTTTTTTTTTTTTCCTTAAATTTATGAAGAAAATCAGATGCATCAATACTTACAATCTATTTTTATCTCCCTCAGAGAATTAAGAGCCAAACTCTGTTATAGCTCAGTAAAAAAAAAATTATCATTAATTTACTTTTTTCATAACAATATACCTTTTTTTAAGATTTAAAAAATATGTTCTTTAAAAATATGCAATACCAAAGTCACAACATATAATAAAATCTCTATTTTTATTATATTAGATAGTAACTAAAATTATGGCATAAATGAGTTGTAACAAATTTATTTATTTATTTATTTATTTTCATTTGATTTTGTTCACAGAATCCCAGAGTCACAGAATGGTTGAGGTTGGAAGGAACCTTTAGTGATCCTGTAGTCCAGCCTCCCTGCTGAAAGTGAGCATCATTATCAAGACAGAGGTTCTTTTCCTATTTTCATAGATAAATGCATTTTCAACAGTGTGGAAATCAAAGAGGTGGGGGGAATGAGGCCCAGGGTGTCTGTTCCAGAATTAGTCGAGCATAAAATTTAAACTTAACAGCTGCATACTTAGTCATCTTGGGTCTACCGAGTCTCACATTGAATGTTTACCAGTTATAATTGTCCAAGAAAAAATTACAATATCTTCAGTGCTTGGGTTTGTATGGTTTTCAATAAGCAATTTTGTGCAAGGATGGCATTTAATAATATTTTAGGGTAAACAATTTCTGCAGTCAGAAGTTAAATGATGAACTTGATGATGCTTATAAGGTTGAAGTGCTTCTTAATTATTTAAGCACAATAATTTGAGATTCAGAGAGTAATAGACCCAAAAGAGCTTAGACTCTTCTAAACTATTCTATAAAGATCTTCAACTTTCTTAAACCTATATTCTATAAAATATCAAGGTTGTTTTTGAAGATAAGAGTATCACATTTATTTTAATGGCTAATAGTTTTCATCATTAAAACAAGGTTCCTGGTTCACAGTGTGAATTTTTATGCTGTTGATGTGCAGCCACTTAAAAAACTGAATAATCATTAAAAGACTACCAACCCTTTATATTCAGAAGTATGTTGTAGTCAGGATACCTATCTTCTCAACATCAAGCTCCTTAAGTCTCTCAATGGAAAGCATTTTCTCCTGTCCAAAAGATTGCTCTTTCTCTTTCTGATTTTTCAACAAACATTTAAAGATCCAGAATTTTACCAAACAGTTCAATGGTAACTTCATAGCTATGTGGAGAGTAAAAACTCCTTAATTTTGTTTTGGTATATCCTGTATTCCGTCTTTTCTTACTAAAGCATAGATTTAAGAAAGAAAGCTAAATTACTAGTTCAGTTTAGCTCCCAGATCCATTTCAGAGTAGGTTCCTTGTAAGACAGGGTTCCTATATAAGTCCAAATAGTCTAAAGTCTAAATAAGATCTCTAAATAGTTTATTTTAGACTTATTTAAAATGCTTATTTCAACAGATAAATCATTTACCTCATCTAGATTTCTCTGTATAATTGCCATGCCAGTACCCTTTCCTGTCTCACCGATCTTCATATAACTTCCATGTTTTGTCATTTTAGCTTTACATTTACTTCATATAATCAACAGAAATATTGAAAACATGGAAGACATTGAATACATTGTTTTTTCCAGAATTTCTCTATCAACATTCTTATATGGTTGTGGCAAATATCTCTTCAGATCTGTTCACTAGCTACATCTTAATCCATTTCATTTGGACTATTTATTTATTTATTTTTTTTTTAATAGCACAATATTGATAGTGTGCTGTTTTTAAAAATTAAAATCATACAACATTAAATGAAGTCTATAAAAGCCCACATATATTAGATTCCCGCATTTACCTTCACTATAAAAAAAACTATTGCCTCTCATATAATAAAGTCAAAGCTGCTTTTTAGCTCTATCTTTCCTTCAAAAAGAATGTCTGACATTAGTTATGTTGACATAAGTTATTTTCTAAGCAAGACTCATTCCAGAGTAGCTATTTTAGCAGTTACAGAGAAGACCTATTTAATTATCTATACTTGAATTGAAACAGAAATATTAATATTTGTAAAGATTCAGGAAATTGTTGCACCAATATTATTTAAGACATGCAGAATATTTAACAAGTTATTCCTAGATGTTCTCATTCTCCCTGGTTACTAACAAATGAAAAAAAAAAAAAAAATGGCTTTCCTTATGTAGTTCTAGCACATAATCCTCTTCCTTTACAAATGAAATAGAAATATTTATCTAACACTTCTACTTTTTCAGCATCATAATTAGATAGTTTACAACTCTGTCTAGTAAATACTAGGTTAATATATTTCATGGTCTTCATTTAACCTCTATATTACACTCTATATTACACTTATTTTGCTGAAACAGTGTTCCCTATCCCTTGACATTTACTTTCTCTTCTTAATCTTCTATATTTAGTCAAAGGTATATGGCTTGAGAGCTATTGCTCCTGCAAAAGCAACTTCTCATATTCATCTCTTGACAAATTTCCTTTTGATTTCCTTTATTTGCCAGTTGGAGTAGTGAAGGTTTATATGCATTTTTTTTTTTTAAGCTGATAACTGATGACAATTTAAGTCTTAAAAATCTCTCTAAAAACAGTACTTCTTTTTTTTCCCCCTGTATGAATTCTGATCATTTTTCCCTAATTTGAGTTGTTCGAGAGTCTGTTATTACACTAGGACTATACTCTCTTCATGTAAATTTAATGTAAGAAGATCACAGTCACTCTCCAACAAACACTAACTTCAGCAAGGTTAATTATTATTTTTTTTTTTTTCAAAGCAGTCTTGCATTAAATACAACTTCATCTACAATTAAGTCATCAATTATAACTATTTGGAAGTTCTCTTTATGAATTATTGCATCTATGAGATTGCTGACAAATCATCAATCTAAATCATGTTCACCTATATGTTACTTTTAAAGTCTATAGATATTTAATAGATATTTCTTGTGACAATTTGCTCATAAACATGTATGAATGCATAATATTTTATTTTGTTTCATGCAAGAAAACTTTCATGTATATTCATGTACATGAAAATTCACAGAAAATAATTAAAAAAGGCAGATTTAGTAACAATGATATGGGAGAGTACAGTATAGAAAATATATAAAGATATTCCATGTTCCAGATCAAGTACTGTCTCTTAAGCACCACCCCCCCTCAAAAAAAAAAAAAAAAAAAAAAAGAGAGAGAGAGAGAGAAGGCCAAATTTCTGAAGACTAAGAAGATTTTTTTACCTCACCACCTCTACCTAATTCTACAGACTTATGTCTGACAGAACCAGAAGGTAGCTAATCAAATTGTCTGGTCATAAACTGTTAAACCAACAAAACAAGCACACTTAATGGATAAGACATTCAAATCTGTATCCTGCTGGGTACTATGACCCTGAGACACACAGAATGAGAAAGCAGAGAGCTAGTAATCTTGTAATCAGACAACATACTGCTTGGTATCTACATAAGATGGAAAGATGCCAAAGGTAAATATAGGATTATTTCTAGTGTGAACACATTCAAAAGCAATGTGAAGAAAAAGATAATTCTAAAAAATGCATGCTAACATGGTACCGACAATTTCATCATACATGAAAAAATCCAAATGAAAATATACTAAAACGTGCATTTTAGCAAGAAAAATATTACATTTTATTAAAACTGAGATGGTAGGTGATATTCTGAATCCTCCTTAGATATAACAATAATATCACAACTCTATTCCAAACATAAGTTTATATTTATTGCATTTCTAGTTTATAAATTGACATGATGAAATATCCCACAGAGTTCCTACAAGTATGTAGCAAAAGTTTCAGGAAATCACAGCAATGAAAGAATGGAATTTTTTTCTGGCAGTGTAAAGAACTGTCAAGATTTAATTCAAATACTTATCAAATATGTACCTTCTTATATATATATTTATATATGAGGGGATCAGATATGTTTGCATAGCTTAGATAATTAGCACAGTTCTGAAGGCCTGTATTAATGCTATATTGTTAAGACCATATTATGACCTGAAACACAATACTTCAGCGTAGTAGTCTCCCAAAACTACTCCTTTGAACCAGTCTCTTCCATGTTCCCTCATGGGGAATAACAAGAAGTCAGTGCCCCAACAGAAGACAGTCTTGGAAGATTCACCACTCATCACTTGCTTGTGGTATCAGCATACCAGTGGGAAACAAGTGGAGCTTTCTATCTTCCTTGAGCGTTGTCTACACTATGAAGCAGAGCTGATATACACAAACTTAGATAAAATTCATTTCAACTAAGACTTCAATTATTTTGATATGACTTTAAACCGAATATTATTTTTAGGTACTTTAAGTAGGCTTTTGTTTTCCAATAGTATCATGTGGCATCATTTTGATATGCTGCTTGAAATATGTCCTTAAGATAATTATTACTTCTTAATATTAGCACTTTGATGCTAAGATCAATTACCTTCCTGTTATGGAGAAAGAAAAAGAAAAATTGCTTTCAGGGTGTTATTGATAGAAATGACTTAACTCCTTGGTACTTGCCTAATGAGGCTGATGACTGAAATTTCTCACCATTTCAAAGTCAATTTTTAATCTTTTTAATGTTCTATGTATTTACATTTATTTTTCTAACAAGGCTTTTGAATATATTTACATATTACAAACATGCTACCAACACAGCACAAAGTCAAATGTGACGTCTTTCATGTTTTAGATTCATTTTTTGACAGATTTTATATCATCTAACAGATATTGTCAAAAAGTTACAGAATACATGTCTTTCATACAGAATGTATAATAGACTTTAGTCATTAAGAACAGAAAATACGTTCACAGCAATTAAAGGAAATTCATCATTTCTCATGTAAATATTCTTCTTGACAAAATAAAAAATACCAGTTATCATTAAATTTCAGCTGAAGTGAGTAATCTCCAGGAACTCTGTGATAAATGCTGAAGTATTTAAAACTTTAAGCCACAAGTCAGAAAAGTTACAAATAACAATCCTATAAAATTTTAATAAATTTTAATCGAATAGGGAAATGTCCCATAAAGTGGGACAAAGCAACTGAAGCAAAGCAACTGAAAATTCATGCTTTATAACTAAATTAAGGAAAATTAGAAGGGACCCAGAGCGATCAGTACTCAAATGCAGGTGTTTAATACAAATAATGACAAAATAGACATTTTTTTGTTTCATTTATCAAAAACTGAACCATATGTCAGTTTATAGTATGTCACAGTCTTGATGAATAAGCATGATAAAATAATAGGCTCTGTAAAAAAAGAAAACTAATGTAATCAAGATTTTATCAAAGATAAAACAAATGTTTTCTGAGTATCTGGTACTGTGTTTAAATCTGGAATCTTCATTTATCCCTTTCTTACAGAATGAAGCACACTTAAACTCACATACTTGCATTTGTCCTTTATGAGGAAAGAGTTCACCTGTGTGTTTTTGACTTGCTAAGAAAAAACGTTTTAAGAGGATTATTTTTTGGAATAACTGGATATATATATATCAAAGGCTGTCTACATTTCATGCTGCAAAATCACATAAAGAATTGCTTTGATCAATTGTTGTTAACAATTAAAAAATTAAATTGTTAAATTAATTTAGTTAAATATTTTAATTTAAAAGTGTTAAAACCTTCACAAGAGTTTGGGCACATAATTTTACAATTACACCTCAAGTTTGTGGAAAAGTGAATTCTTTGAGATATTTTTACTTCTAGTTCTTCTTAAAACAATTAATGTCACTGTCCCTAATTCTGTGCAGATTAAAAAATGAGAAAAATCAGAAAACTTGAGAAAATTTAGCATCAATCAACCAATAAAATCCACTCACCATCTCTTCGATTCAGCCTTGCAAATCCAGGGCTGTGACTGCTAGACAGCTCTGAAGAACTGCTGAATGACGACTGAGGCAAGGCAGACACCAGATGATCATCACAATTATCTGACAGAAAAAGACACCACATTCAAGTTAATACAATGCACACAACTTGCTGGAACTACTACTGGAGAAAATGTTAGAAAAATAGCTGGATTTACCATGTATCTAAGAAGAGCGTGTCTCAAAAATTTTCCCATTGCTGTATTACATGCAAAGCCATCAGCGAGGTACCACTACTTGTTTATCAATATTTCATCAGACTACCAGGCTAATATAATTTGCTATCATTTTATTTTACTACTAAAATTTACCAAGTTATTTTACTCATTGTCCTTGCCAGTTATCATCTGACTTCTGAAACTGTGCTGATAAACAGTGCACAGCTCACTCACACCATTTAAACAAATAGGAGCTGACACCTTCCAATCCTGCCTTTGGTCAAGTAGCATGAAGCCATAACCACAGCACATGTTCTTTGCTTTTGTAATGTGCAATCACATTAAATTCAGCTACTTATTCCAAAACAAAAATAATACAAAAATCCTCTTGCCTATTTTCAGAATTGCAAAAATGACAAAATGGAATTTTCTTTTGCTTTGCTTTACATGTTTTTGATAGGGAGGAGCAGCATAGCATTCAAATCCTGAAACTCAATAGAATGAACCTGAGTGTTCAAAAAGAGGACTTAACTGCAGATTACAATCAATGGTGCATAAGCAAGCAAATGATAATCAATATTTGGGATGTTAAATGCTTCTCCAGCTCAATTACTATACAGGGCATGTGTTCATTCTCCATTTAAATTTGCAAAATACAAATTGAGAATCAATACCTCTTCTAATTTTAGCTGAAAGAAGACTAACTTAAAAACCCCAGAAGAAGTGTAAGCAAGTCTGTTCCTGGCTTCCTGGCTGTAGTGTGCTGACATCTGTTGTTTAGAATAAGAAGGAAAATTATAAAAATTATCAGTCGTTATGAAATGGTCTTTTTTGGGACAAGTGTGTTCTTTGGAGGCAACTGGTAAGTGAAAACTCACAGATGAGCCTGTCTTCTAACGTTTCTGTTCATCTACGAAACCTCTACTACAGAAATAATGAATATTAAATAATAAAAAAGCCTTTTCCTGACTCAGAAATAATTAACTGTTTCTTCTGGATAAATATGGATGTATCTAATTAGCAGCAATCCATTCATATGTATTATGTAAAAGTCTCAAGGGCTTCTTTCTTAAACAAAAAACAAAACAAAACAAAAAAAAGTGGGGCTATTCAAGGAATACGCTTCCTAAAAAGAGAGTCTGATGCTGGCTATGGTAACTCCTCACTGTCAGTTCCTAACTTGAGAGGTTCTCTCAAATTATTTATATACCTTGACCTACAGGTCTATATCTTATGCTTCCTGTTAAGGAAAAATGAAGTTCTCATTAGAACATCTAGTCAGTACTAAGCAAGGGGTTTTATTTCTCAGTCCTGATATTCTCATATATCACTTCTACTGAATTCAGAATAATTCATTTATGTGAAAGGAACAAAAGTACTAACTATTTACTTCTATAGATTTATTTTCTGCACTAGCCTTCTGTCATACAGACTGTAAAATGGTATCATTACTCTTTATAGCCTGACCACAAGCTATTTTTTTTTTTCTTTTTTTGCTACATGCAGACTGCATTTATGAAAGGAGCTGTGGAGGAAAGGGGAAAAGAACTGTACTGCTTGGGGCACACTATTGTCTAATATGTAAGCATGCAAGAAGGAAAAATAATTAAGGAAAATAAGATTTCATCTCAAATGTGTTGCATGGGAACGCTTTAGAAAGAGATTAGGGAAAGTTTTCTTTACAGAACAAAATAAAACAAACAAACATACAAAAAAAAGAGGGAAATTTCTATTCATAAAAAGAAAAGTCTATGTAGCTGCTGTTTCTTGTTTCCATCAGAAAGCTACTCATACTGGTGATGAAAGGAAGCACCTCAATAAGCACTAACCTTTATTCTATGGTCAGCATCTACATTTTAAGCCTGAGTACCAGAACGAAAATTGGGAATGGTATTTTCACCAATACCTGTTTACATAACCTTTCACCAGATTCATATTTTCAGGCTTCACTTGTAGTGACTTATTATGAAATGAATCACTGAGAATAATATAAATGTACTAGCAACTACACAACAACTGGACACACTATTCTTACAATTCCCCTGGCTCAGTCTAAGGTCTCATACCTTAGAAAGAGCTTTTTAATCCTGAAGAGAAAGACTTATTCAAAAAAAAAAAAAAAAAAAAAAAAAACCACTGGATGGGTGAGTCATCTGTCTTTTTGGTTTTTGCCTGGTGACTGCACTTCCCATCTTTCTTCCTTCACATGTAGACATTAGGAAGTATTCAACAGTACTGTATTATTATTCCAAGAAGATTCAATATTCATATTACTGTCAGCCTCTTATACTGCTCTGCTTTGAGATGTCTCCAGAATAAATCAGTATGCACCCATATATTACTGGTTGCATAGTGATCTACATCAGGCTCAATTTGCATTAGAAGCACATAGCTGAATGAATTCAACAACAGTTGAATATAGACAAAATACTAGCCAAAAGTCAACAATGCAAGGTATTTTTTTGTTTTACTAAATATTAATTCAAGAGAAGTGAGCCCTATACCATGGCCAGATTTACTCTTCGGATACTTATACATTTATTTTGCACCAGCTGCTGTGCTTTATTTCAGGAAAGCAATTAGATAGCAACTTATTCTCTATTGTTTAGCATTCTTAAAACACATTTTTGTTCCAGGATACGATGTTCGATTTATCTCAAAATTTATTAAGAATTCCAAAATTAAATACAAAACAGTTTGCAGAAGTTGGTAGGAACCAGATGGTCAGTACTGACTTGTTTCTCAAATTTAATAGAAGCAAATGAAAACCTGATTTGTACATAATGACAACTCCATATTGCTTCACCACACAGAATGAAATACTATGCAATGAAATGAACTGTTGGAATTCAATGTTGGGCCCATAAACTACTGGTCAGTTCTCTTTGATATCCTTTATCTGTACAGCATAATAGATCTGGATGCCTCTAGCTTTCTAGAAATTTTTCACATATCTCTCCAGGCTCAGTAAATACATAAGTTGTCTATTCGCATGCAAGTTTTAAAACAAATTTTTATTTAAAAGCAATGCATCATCTCTCTCTTTTTTTTTTTTTTTTTTTTTTTGTGATAGATCTTACTTTTAAATAATAAACAATAGTCAAGGATACTGAAAATGTAAACATGTCAGAGTTTTATGTAATTGTTTTGCAAGCAAATTCCGGTTCTGGCCCATGGAACAAGTTACAGTCACTATCCCGAGAGGAGTATAATTGTTAAATAGGCACTACTGGAAATCTCTAGAGCTGTACTTTGATATGAGTTACAACAGTTGCTATTTGAAAAACAACACATCTGAAAATAAGCAGAATTCAGGAGGACAGATGGGTATTATTCTGGGAATAAGAGGTAAAAAGCTGAAGTACAACTGGTAAAAAACAAAACAAGAATGTGCAAATACAGGAGAGGAATATTCAAATAAATGTTATTTGTTTCATCAAAAAAAAAAAAAATCAAGTAATCTAAACCATTATCCTTAAGAATACCATAATGTCAGTGTTGATTAAATCACTTTTATTAAGCTCATGAAATATAGGGTAGGGAAGTGGTCAGTGGGGTGGACTGAAAACTGCCTGAAGTGCCAGACACAGAGGTGTGTGATCAGTGGCAAAAGATCCAGCTGAAGTGGTGTCTCCCAAGTGGTCTCACTAGTGGTGTCTTACTATTGGTGACTGGGACCAATACTTTCCACATTCTTCATTAGTGACCTGTGGTCCAAGCCCTGGGGATATTAGCATGCTGGCAGATGATACAAAACTAAGGAATAGCTGATACACCAGGTGGTTGTACAGATAGACCTTGGCGAGGACAGAGAAATGTACGGAAAGGAATCTCATGAAGTTCAACAAGGGAAGTGCAAAATCCTGCACGTTGAAAAGAATAATTTTAAGTACCAGGACAAGCAGGGGGCAAACTGGATGGGATGCAACTTTGCAGAGAAGGACTTAGGAATGCTAGTGACCAAGATAACTACAGGACAGCAATGCATCATCATGGCAAAAAAGACCTGGGCTTCACTAGAGGAGTATCTCCAGGAGGTCAAGGGATGTGATCCTTCCACTCCATTTAGCACTGGTGAGGGTACACTTGGAGTGTTGTGTTCAGTGCCAGGCTACTCAATGCAAGACTTAAGGGACTGAGTTCAGCAAAGGTTCATAAAAGTCATTAAAGGACTGGAGTGTCCCTGAGATGACGATGGGCTGAGAGACATGGGACTCTCCAGCCCTGACAAAAGAAGGCTCAAAGTGCTCCTCTTACCCATGTTTATAAATATGTGAGGGGAGGGTATGAAAAAGATGAAGATGGGGCCAGATTCTTCTCAGGGATGCCCAGTGACAGGACAAGAGAAATGAGAATAGGCCAAAACACAGGAAATTCCATCTGAATACAAAAATAAAGTGAGTAAATAAATAAAAACGTTGCAACAGGTTGTTCAGGGAGGTGATGGACTCTCCATCCTGAACATACTTAAAACCCATCTAGCTATCACCATGGGCAATCTGTTCTAGCTGACCTTACTTGAGTAAATGATCTCCAGAGGTGTCTTCCAATCTCAATTATTCTTTGATTCTGGAAAAAAAACTGAAGCTTTTTCAAAGGAGTGAAACAGTATTTCTTGTATGTACAAAATATGCTTATCATTTCTCTTCCAGCTTCAAAAGGAGCCAAGTAAAATAAGTAAGTTCCAAGTAAACTAAGAGATTATTCATAAAGTGGTATTATAGTTTATACAGTGTATGCCATATGAGCTATAACAGATGAAGTTCAAATAGGATATCAGAGATAAAGCAATTATCACAGTTATTTTTATAATACTGTGGCTGATAAAATAAATTTTATATCTCTGACCCAAGAAATATTTTGCTAAATGATGATGAGGATGACGAGGGTGATGATAATTCAGAATGGAGCAACCTGAGATTTATTTCAGAATACATAAGTACACAATTTTGTTTCCATGAAAAGGAAGAAAAGAAGACCAATCTTATTTGTATACATTAAGCTTCTATCCTGTACCACCAAAAATATGGACAGCTGAACTGTTTTTACTATCCAGCTAACAGTCAGATTCCTGCATGCGATCAAAATTTCCAGCTTCAGTTCTAAGAGTTCCATAAGTTTTGGATGTATTTAAGTCAGAGTGCAAATTCACTCTGAGTAAGCAAAGAGTAAAGCCCAATGAATGCAATGGATATTCAAATTATCTAAGAAGGAGCAGATGCTGTATTACATGAAAAGAAACTCACTTTAGTGAAGCCCTAACTTCCTTCAAACTAAAATATCTCAAGACAAGAGCATGAAGGAATTGCTCATGTTGGAATTTTTGTGTTAATACAGTGCCATTTACTTAACATACTACAATTTCATTCATTTAATAATTTGATGAAATTAATTACTGATATTATATTGTTGTATACACCAATTTTTCCTAAACTTAGGTTACTCAAAACTTTTTCAACAAACAAGAACTACCAATTTCTGTTAAAGCAACACATATTAAATAGGTAACAAAGACAGAAAAAAAAAGTGTCTGACTTCCCTAGCAATCTACTGTATTCTCTGGCCTTATCATGGACTCAAAGAAGTCTGGAGTGTTTAACGAGAAATTAAGAAACATTTTAAGTGTAACTAAAAACAGCTGTTCCAGGGAACCACATGCAAAGACTAAAATTTAATGTGCAGAATCAGAGAAAGTGTGCTGACATTTCTTTAATCTAGAAAAATTAAAAACATCATCAATAGATAGGTAGACTAGAAGGGCACAACTGGAAATGCAACTTTAATGAAATAAAATGAAAGAAATAATAACCCTAAGACTCTCTAGGAATTTGATTAGTGTTGATTAATATTTGTCTTTCAGCAGGTGAAGCTGAATTGCTTAGGAGGATTTTAATTTGCTATCAATAGACTCAAAGTTAAAGAAAAGAATAACTGTGATTATTAAATTATCAATAAGGCTGTTAAAATACAGCTATAAGAAAGAATGTTCTTAATAATAATAGTAATAAAAAAGTCATGTTGAACTGTCAAGGAGTGGTATTTGCTACAACTTTAAATATTGGTGACACAAAACATATCCTCCAGTAGGATATGCTATATAGTAGTTATATATATCCTCTGGAAAGCCCAAATATCTTAAGACTGTCTCTCCAACAGAAGATACTCTCTGCTTTTCACTAGGTGTAAGAATATATCTCACTTTTCTTAAAATAAATTTTAAATATGTTAATTGTGCTAATTTAGCCTTAGGTCCACCTACAGGCTTGCAATTTGTTTCAAAAGATTTTAAGAATTTAATGGAAATCCTGTGACACACAAAAAACGAGATGTGTCCATCTCTTTCTTTTGCTGAAAGGTATTGACTATAAAGCTGATCCTTGCTGTGGTGAACTCTTCTTCAATAAGGATGAGAATAATGAGGAGAAGTCAAGTTGATAGATTTGCAGACAGTTAGATCAGGCCAGTTCAGGCCTTTTATCTACACAATATGCAATGCCACTTAACATGCACCTTGCATCCCCTCCCTAATGAAAGATTTTGTTCTAAAAGCCCTT
>WBNA01000353.1:670569-685165 GCA_013398345.1 Nothocercus nigrocapillus
TAGTAAGAAGCACTGCTTAAAGCCCCTTAGCTTTTATTCTCAGTTTTCTCAGATTGTCAGTCAAAACTGACACTTGGTTTCTTTACAGGAGGTACTCTTTTGATAGACTGTTCCTTAGTGATAATAGGAAAAGCAGCAGAGGAGGAGGGAATATAAAATACATTAACTGAGCACTTTGATTGATGTTCTAAAGCAATCAAAACCTGCAGGGGGCAGAGCCACAGCCTGCTTGGGTTTCTTTTCTGATTTTTTTCCAGTCTATTATAGGCTACTAGCCTGTGGCTCTGAGTTTGACAAACAAAGTTCAGCAACAGAATGCACAAGGGAAAAAAAAAAAAAAGTATGAAGCATGAGAAGCAGCAATACTAGACATGCTCTGATGACAAAGAATAAGCTGACTTGTCATGATAGAAATCTCCTAATCATATGCACTTATTAAAAATTGCACATTTGAATATAAGCTTATCCCTCCTTCTTTGTTCCTCATTCATATTCTCTGTTTTTTGCCTTTGTCTCTCTTTCTCTCTCTCTCTCTTTTTTTGATTTTTTTTCTTACTTTCTTCCTTTACTAGCAGCTTGTTCTCTGTCACTTCTGTCTTCATAGTCTTTCCTTTGTCTCTGCTTTTCACAGCAGAGAGATTTGGTCCATGATTTTCCCATTCTGACGGAATGATTCTGCTGTGGTTGAGAATTAAATGCAATAGAGAGAAGACGATAAAAAGATAACCTATCAATGAAATATAGGAATACAGTAAGGGACTGTAAGATAACAGAGCATTAAAAGTTAAACCAAACTGAACTTCTAATGTTATTTTAAGAGAAGAAAACACTTTATGAAGGATATCTTAAAGATATGTCTCAGCTCTAAACATTAGTCCCTGTAAACCTATAGAAGGTTCTTTAAAGAAAGAAAATTCTTTTTGAATTTCTTAAGCTCTGCTAAGAATCTGAGATGCATTTAAAGACATAGTAGATTCATAGCAAGACAAAGGTATTTAGATAGAAGACAAACATTCACCAGTGAGAATTCCTGAGGAAAAAAAAATGCAGGGTTTTGATAGATACAATAAGGTATCTATCATACTGTTCTAGAACACTGTGATGGGCTACTATCAAATTTTTAGGTCAAGATCTAACAACTTACTGCTTTTTCAGATTATATGTATCAAAATTATCTACAAATTAAAATGTTCATTGCCCAAGTTGACCATGAAGTGAATGCCACCTATTTTTTTTTTTCTCTAAGGTAGTTTCTGTGAAACTGGATTGAAAAATTAAGTCTTGTGCATACTCTCTTCAGAAAAGAAAAGAAAAAAAATGTTATTTATAGCTGCAGTCTAACAGGTTGACACAATTAGTGTCATGAGCCTTAGGGTCTTTTGTTGTATATGTCTAAAAGTCAACCTAGAATACTAGGATTCTCCAATTTCTGTTCTAAGAACAGCTGCTCAAATCAGGTAAGCACTGCTTTCACAAAATATATAAGGAGATTTTACTATGATTTCCTACCTATATCTGCTTTACTATATCTGTATATTTGGTAAAAATAGCCACATTCTATTCAAAAGCTAACCTGATGAAAAGAATCAAACAGTCCCTTGGAATTTGTGACGTAAAACATTTTCAGTATTTGTGAATGTATTTTTTTTTCTGATAAAAAAGCATAGTGAAATAAAGAGGTTCTAATTTCACAGTTTAATTCTAATTTCACAATTGAATTTCACATTATAAATATCTAGTGAAATTCTTTATCTGGTGAAATCTCAGTATTGTAAAAGGCAAAAACTAAAATTCAGTCATCTAAACCTTACCTCTGATCCTGTCTCACCACATGATGTTCAGTTCATTCATATTTGTGAGTCTAGCAGATATTGCAGAATTACTCTCTTGCATTATTTGTTAAAGACGTGATCTCTGAAATCAACAATAATTTGTTTTTACTGATTGGTGCTAGAGTAGTTGTTGATATTTAGGAAAAAAAAGAGAATTAAAAGATATAAACAGTCTCTGTGTACGGGCTTTTTTTTTTTTTTTTGTATTAAATAAAATGTCTACGAGAAACTGATATTTGCCTTCATTTGCTGAGCTGCAAACACATTTTAGCATAAATGTAACAGAAAGCTATCAAGACAAATTACTTGCCAATTACCAAAACAACCTGTAATTTCTTTTAAAAAAGCATATTGTGTTATATTACTATCAAATTTCAGATACAGGTCTACTATTTCTCGTTATATTCTTCTAAAACTTTAATTCTAAACTGTAATAATGTTAAATTTTTAAGTGCTTTAAAGCTTGTTTTATTAATTTCTGAAACAGATTTCTACTGTTCCTTTCTATTGCTCCTCTCCGAGAAAAAAAGTAAATACCATTAAAAAATTCAAATAGTCTGCCAGGCATTTATTCTAAGATTCAAGAATAAATTATTTAAAATATTTAGATAGTTACATATATAAACACAGATTTCCAATAGTCCAGGAAGCATGTAATACAGGATATAATTTAATGAATAAGTAAAACCAATCAAGGATTTTCTCCAGTTGATAATAAACAGTTGTGCAGTATGCATGATAACCAAGAGAGGTTTCCTTATTTATACAAGTTTCCTGGAACTATTCTGCCAACAGAAATTGATCTTCTGTAAGTATGACAATAAAGACCGAAGCAGAAAATAATGCTAGTAAAGTGCAGAGACCTAACCAGTTTAGGTTTGCTTTATTAGCCTGAAAGTCACCGTTTATCCTCAGTAATCTTGTGCCAGAAGCCTAGACACATATAGCAGTCTCATAGTAACAGAACTAGAAAGGTGTCTCCTCATCTGTGGCTAAGAATTTCTCCCACTGTGCTCAATACATAGATCGTTCCCAAAGATCAAAGCACAAAACATTTCTGAAATACCACCTGTTGTATTTATTTTGAAAACACAGACCCTCAAAAATGCTTTGTAGCCACATACATAAATCAATAACAGACATTCATATTTCTGAAATATGTACTGAAATACAAGCAAAAACTCTCCTGACAGGGAGAGCAGTGCTTGAGTAAGTATGCAGAAATTGCTGATATACGTACAATGTAAGTTATATCTGTGCATGAGAGAAACAGCAGCATATGAACCATTTCCTCACAGATAAAATGCACACAGCAGAACTGAAGCAAACCTACACAAGCAAAAAGCTTGTGTAGATAAATGAAATCTGTGAGAATTTTAGGTAGAATCTTTGACTTTTTTTTGCAAGATCAATTCGACAAGTCTAATCTTGAGTGAATAAAGAAAGCTTTTTTTTTTTTTTTTAAATAATGGTGCTTTCAATAGAATTAACATCATGGTAATAATCTTTGTAAAGAAATAATTTCTATTCTCTAAAAATGCTTCATTCATCTTATAGATATATCATCATATGTAGCCTCTGAAAATAACCTCTTAAAATGCTTAGACATTTCCCTCAGAAAACTAAGTTTCAAAGTGTGTTAACTCTCAATTAATTTGTACAAATAGATGTGTATTGCAAAAATTAAGTGCAAATGCTGTGGGAAACATGTCAAGAAATCCAACAACCTCCTGGATTGTATCAGGAACAGTGTAGCCAGCAGGACCAGGGAAGTGATCTTCCCTCTGCACTTGGCACTGGGGAAGCTGCACCTTGAACACAGGGTTCAGTTTTGGGCCCCTCACTACAAGAAGGACATGGAGGTGTGTCCAGACAAGGGCAACAAAGCTGCTGAAGGGGCTGGAGCACAGACCTTATGAGGAGCTGCTGAGGGAGCTGGGGCTATTTAGTCGGGAGAAGAGCAGGCTCAAGGGAGACTTTATCACTCTCTACAACTGTCTGCAAAGAGGTTGTAGTGTGGCAGGGGTCGATCTCTTCTCCAGAATAACTACTGATAGAACAAGAGAAAATGGCCTAAAACTGTGCCAGAGGAGGTTCAGAATAGTTATTAGGAAGAATTTCTACATAGAAAGAGTGGTGAAAGCCTTGGAACAGGCTGCTCAGGGAAGTGGTGTTGTCACTGTCCCTGTCAGTGTTCAAGAAACGTGTAGATGAGGCACTTAGGGACATGTTTAACAAGTGCAATGTTGAAACGCTTACGACTGGACTTGATGATCTTGAAGGCCTTTTCCAACCATAACAATTCAATTAGGGTAAGAAAGAGTAAGTAAAAACCTTTTCACACACCCAGAATTCTGGGAACGCCTGTCATTCTTTTTTCTAAAATGAAAATCACACCTGTAAATATTTGAATGTTGCTGTACAACCTGGAGATTTTCTGAGAAGGAATTGTGCCATACAATAATTCTCTGTGGCTTCTTACACTCCTAACTCCCCATCAAGGTGAAGATGGCCGATGCATATTTCACCCTAATGACTGTGTGTATCTCCTATTAACACTAATTGCTTAATGGATTTGTCAAGAAGAACTAGGCCCTGGAGTCAAGATGCAGTTTCCCTGAATTTCCCTGATCACTTGAAGGAAAAATACAAAAACAATGTGTTTACCTTGTTTGAAGAAAAATGAAATAACACTAGATGCTTGGAGAAAATAGAGCAAGTAATCCTTTTGTACTGTTCCCTGTGTTACCAGATCATTCTTTAATTTAAAATCGATTCACAGACTGCTGAAATAAGTAGTGTTCATTTGAATTGGAACAATTAAGCAAATGGTGCTATAAGCTACAGATGTGCCAAGCTATCCACTGGTAATTCTATCTAAAGATTCATCAGGATGGAAGACTAAGATTTCTGAATGTCATTTATTGAGTTAGTTAAAATTTGTTTGCAGACTGTCATAGAAAGGTAAATTGCCACAGCTGTGCAAAACACCTCCTATTTTCGCTACTATGATTTGTGAATGCAAATTCATACTCAATGTATTTCAAAAGTACCCTCCATCATCTCCATGTTTATTTCTGACCTCTGCCTCATGTTTGCAATTACAAAGTTCCTGAGGAAGAGAATATAAAATAGAAAGATGCAATGCCTGATATAATATAGTGCAGGTGTCTGCAGCTCTGCAAATTGTACAAATGGAAATTAATAACAATTAATGAAAACATACTTTGACATTTTTCTTCCTGAAATTACCAGAAGTAAATTGAGATGTAAGGAGCTACAGCCTAGACCCAGAAACTCAGCATGCACTGTATGGCACAACCTGAGATATAATAAGCACTGCAGTTACCCTGCGTCTGCCCCTGACTTTGCAGCAGGTGCCCACATTTTGCAAGTCTCTCGTCTTCAAGATTGGTCATCACTGCAACTATATTATAAGTCAGCTGCAGAAGTCACCATCTTTCCTTACCCTGACTTTACATACAGTTCTCAGAAGCCAGTGTGTTGGAAAGGGTTTATTTTCTCCCCAGCCATACAATTTGCCAGAACATATGCATGCTGTAGCAACTCGGCACACCTCTCTACCTCTCTGCCTTGGAGTCATTTAGGTTATATCACTACTGATGTTGTTAGGGACTTCCAGAGATTTAATGCCTACACCAAATCTCCACTTTCTTTATGTCATTCCAAAGTATGCCTATGTATCCCATGTAAACTGCAGACATAGATAAGGGAATAACTCAAATATTGACTTAAGTACAGAAACTGATACTTGAGTATATTATAAGAGATGATTTCACAGAGCTTGATTTAAGTTACTTTTGCTGCAAGAGGTAAAAATTTCGTTCAAAATAGTTTTCAGTTTTGATAGAATACTAAATATCATAAAATATTTGGATTGCATAATTCTTGCTAGTGCAAAGGAAAGTACTATTAAAAGATCTAAGTAATACTCAAAAGAAATAGTGTAAAGCTTTATTGACACATAAAATTATAAGAAGATACAAGAGTAAAATCTCTTGTGAGAAAAGGATAGCTAATGCTGAATATGTTAAATCACAATATGCTGTGCTATAAGAGTTTTATCAGAGCTTGCTTAGGCTGCCCTGTCAGCCTTCATTTTTCCAGACATGGATTATGTGACCATCCTGAACTCACGCCCCTAAAATCTCTGTGTCACATTACCACATTAGATATTATATATTTTGATTTATTCATACCACTCTTTCAAAACCTACTTTTGTTTAAAAGATCAAAATTAGCTGCTTGTGCTAAGCTCTGCAAATGCAAAAGCTAACAAGCAAAGAGACAGGCCTCATCATAGATGTTCTTTTCCAAAATAAAATCTTTGTGTCTTTGACATGTCCGCACCTCTATCTATCACCTCAGGCTTGACAAGGCTAAAATGAAGTTCTTAATCTTTTTCTTTCCTTTTCTTTCTTTGCAAACCTCTCTCTCTCTTTTGTTTGTTTGTCTTTTTGTTTGCTTATTATGGACTATCTCATCATTTATCTGACAATCATTGACATCATCTGAATATCATGTTCAATATGGATCTTCCTCTAGATCCTCTCATCTAGCTAGGATCTAATATCTTCCTGCATAAGAATATTGCAGGAATACAGCTTCTATCTCTCCACAGGGATAAACTCTTGTCCAGAGTCTTGTCTTTTCAGAGTCACATTTCTGAAACACCTTTTTTCCCTTGTCTTGGTAAATCTTGTTTTGTTATTCCATCCAAAATTCAGCTCCAAGGTCACTTTTAAGCCCTGCTGATTTAATCATTCCTCCCTCCTCATGGTGTTCTCCCTGCCCACCCCAATATTTGGTATATCACATACCCTCATTGAAAGGGGAGTGCAGTTCCCACGATAACGTAGTAGAGTTCCCATTTCCATTAAACACTGATCTGTGATTCCATTAAATAATTCCAATCCACTCCACTTCAAATAAAGATTAATCCAACAACTCAATATGTACAGTCTAATACAGCAAGGATTTTCAGTCACTATTAATACCACTTATTACAGTGACCTAGAATTAAAAGTTTCCAAAACTGATTACCAGCCTGATGATTACTGATTCAGAAAGTCTATTATTAGTCTATTAAAATATATTCACCAATTTCCAGTAAATTTTCTGTTACTGCATAATTGTAGAAAATGTTTGTATTTGTTAGGTGGCAACCTTTTCTAAGTAAATAACTTCATAATTACTCCATAATTTTGTGTGAGCGCATATATTTTTGTTTGTAACTACAGTTCTGTCTACTGCTCAAACTACATTTGCAACACAAGCTTCATAATGGCAAACATAAACACCCAAATCCAGTAGAAAACACTTCAACATAGCAAACTAATATCCCTGGTAGTTTCATAAAGAAGATAAGATTTGCTAGGTGATCTGTAAGATTCAAGACAAAAATCCTTCAGCTCTATCCTCTTCTTCCTCATAGTAGCCAGGACAAGACATGGACTTTGCAGTGACTAATGAGTTAATGGGTAATCAGTTCTGAAGTTGAGTGGTCTTATCAAAGTATATACTAAAACTGGTACAGTTTTCACCTGCTCTGTTAAGCTGTAAATTCTTTCACATCGCCACATCTCAAGACATTTTTGCTTAAATCTCATGCAGAAATAAAAAGTTACTAAGTGAATCTGCATATGCATGGATGCATTTGATAAATTATTTTTGATAAAAGCTGAGACATTCTTGGGCTTTAGAAATGGTTTCAAAATACAGTTGGATCAGACTTTTGTTCCCTGACAGATTGAATACAACCTTTTGATCTCTACACAATTAATTCTGGATTAGAATAGCACACAGGCAAGGCCAAAACTTGACCTTTTATTTTCCTATGCACTTGCTTGCTTATTAGCCTAACACTTCAGACGAAATACATTTTCAAACTGTGTTTATCCATATATCTCAGATAATCTGTGGATGTGTGCCTCTTTTCCATCTGTAGCCTTGACATCAGTAATAAACAGTAGTACAGGAAAGAGAAAGTGAGGGGGCACCTGGGATTGAAGATACTATGTTACACATAGCATTACACATAGTGTATACACCTATATACAGACCATACACACACACACACACACACACACACACGTATATGTTTATAACCATATAAACAAATACACATACACAGGAGAGAGTAAGATCCCTTTCATAGTATTTAGCATGCTTTCACTGCCTCTGTTCTGTACGTTTTAGTGGTATGAATCAGCACATAGAAGAACATGCTGGGTTGACCACGTAATACAGAATAGCTGTTAGCAAATTTTCCTACAAGAAAGGCATTAGAATTCTCACTGCTCTTTAACATTTCAAGTTTATTTTGTTAAAAAAGGCCTCAAAACATTTTAGTTCAATACATTTCTTAAACAATAATTAGTTCAAACAAATCCTTTATTTCACTAAAGTTAAAATATTAAAAAGCAGAAAGTCATTAATTTTGTAGGAGTACTGTATTTGAATGAATAAATAATTTTTTGGAGGAAATAATTAAACATTCAACAATTATTTAATAAGAAGATTTAATTTCACTACAAGGCTCTTAGTTAATTTACACTCTCCTCACAGTCTGCTAGTATAAGTAGCATTTAATTAAAAAGGAACAATTAGACAAATGACGTTCTATAAGAAGTGCCAAACTACCAGGCGGTGATATGAGTACTTTTTTGCTGTACATGGAGGTACCTATATTATCACCCACAGGTTTGTTTGTTTGTTTGTGTTTTTGTATTCAAAGTGAATTCTATGCACAGAGAGTGAGGGGAAATCTGGTTATCACTACACCGGAATACGCTGCAAATAATCTGGACATATAAGTCCTCTGTGCATGGAAATAGTGAGATGTACCACAACAAACACATCAAAATGTTGTTGGACCATACACAAGGTCATGCCTTCATCCAAACTACATTATATTAACAAAACTGATGGAGGAGAAGAGAGATGCCCTCTCACTGAGACTACTATGAGCTTTTTCTGCATTGGTAGGATTGGTGTAACTATTCACAGCCCAAAACACTCTTATCTTACATCTGTGCTCTAAATGCTCTAGTGAAATAATGTAGACCCGTTCTTATGCATACAAGGCCACGATCCAGCATACAGCTTTATAAATTCATTATATTCCCCTAATTCATACAGTTCTCTTTCATCTCGAATCTCTAATTGAGCTGGGATATTTAGCTCTAAAACTCAGAATTATCTGTATGATATATTAAAATATTCATTGCATCTTATATAGATTTAATTCCATAGATAAGGAAACCAGGGAACATAAACTAAATATCCGAGGTCATTCAGAGTATAATTACATTAACAATTTACCGTGCAGGGAAAATAGGATACAAGTTTGCAGAATGCTCAGCTGCAAATACAATATAGCTTATTCGACTTTAAAGGCCAGAAAAAACATACCAATAGAATTTAGGCATGGGAGATGGGAAAGGAAGGTGAAATCTACCCAAAGGACAGCAATTGGCCCAAATTTCCTTACACTTCTCAACAAAGCGTAAAATTTCCACTCCCCAAAGGACTGACATAGAGAAATGCCAGATGTATGAATAAGAGCAATGTTTCCTTGTCCCCCAAACCTTATTCATGAATGTAGTATGCTTTCAACCCTATTCCATGGTGCTCACACCAATTATGAAGGGTTCCTGCTTGCTCTCAGCCTCACAAGAACCCAGATTTCCAACTGCCAGTTCAAATTAAATCTGTTCATTATCACATGGACTGCAGTCGAAGAGATGCAAAAAAAAAATCCATCAGAAGTGATGAATTTAATTTTAAAGATGAAAATCACAGAATCTATACTTGTGTAGAAAACAGACAAATTGACATCCTCAAAAATTACTGCTCCAGATATAGTCAACCTTGCTTAGAGATATGAATGAACATTGTTAATGAGATTGTAAGACAAAGGCATCACACCACAGCCTAAATGACTCTACTAAAGGAGAGATACTTTAGTGCCAGGACTCACTCTAACACAGCACTGTTGAGGCCAGTGTCACCAAGCAGCTAGGGAACGGAAAGTGGTGGGAAGGTGGCAAGTCAAGTAAGACTTCTATTGCAATCAATACTGAAAAGATAATCCTTCTCCTTATATGGCAATATTCATTAGGTCTTCAGAATAATCCCAACCAACTGAAACAGCAAACACACAAACCATACAAATGTAGTGATTTTTTATGTTTACATTTCAAAGTTAGATTTGAATGAGGCAGGACACCAGCTTTCCATTCCTCAACAAACTGAAAATTCAGTATATTGGTATTAGCATCAGAATGAGAGAGAAAACACTTATTGTATTTCAAAAAAAAAAAAAAAAAAATCAAGTATAAACACAGAGCGTCTGGAATGCAGGAGAGTCAAGTTCAAACCCCTGCTCCAGCAAACACTTTCCACAGGATACATGTGAGAATTTCTTTTAGCTAAAAAATTTCAGGTAAGCCATAGGCACACTGCAGAGTAGGAACCAAGAATGTTTAGTAGAAAGCAGTGTTGAATTTTTAAAATCCCTGTTGCACAGGATCAGAAAATTTGCTTCCAGTTCCATAAAGGTTATTACAGAAGTCTCCTACTGCTGAACTTGAATCAATTTACACCTTGAAACAGAAAGAAAGAGACATCATAATAATTTTTGTGTAAAACAAGAGGCAAGCAGGAAGTTCTCTGCATCTAGAAAGCAATTTTTTTCATAACTGTATGAAAATTTATGCGTAGTTACGTAGGCGCTTTTATTTTTTTTCCTTATGCTCCTTATCCTTATAAATGATTAATTTTCTATCTATAGTGAATTTCAGGGGGTGCAAATTATATTCCTGCTGTAATCTGTTGTGAAGAACTGCAAACTTTTTTAAAATTTTATTTTAGATATATTTCTATTAATTTGACTGAGGAGTGAAACTGCAGGTATACAAAGGCAATGTACAAAGGAGTGTGGTTGCCCGTTTACTAATGAACCATCAGCAAGCTAGATGGTAAGAATTCAGTGCCTAACAGGAGGAGAAGTCTGAGGTATCTTCCATAACCTAGCTGCTACAAATAAAGGCCAAATTGTCCCCAAGGTTTATATTTTCAAAAAGAAAAGTCTCATGTCAATGTAAGCCCCTTTTACCATTACAGTAGCAGGAAAGGGTATTAAGGAAAGAGGATCCATTTTCATGTCTTTATCTACCACAATTTCTAGAGTTCAAAAGCACAAAAGTAGATGTCTGGGCACTGTAAAGCCTTGTGTAAATATTTGATTCCCAGCGTACATGCAATGCATATTCTTTTATCACAAAGTTACTGCCTGTCTTGTCTGCACTCTAATCAGAAAATAGAGGTTGGCAAAACTGAATGAAGATCTTAACTGCCTATAACTGCCTATAACTGCAATAAAAGGTAGATCTTTTATTGGTAAAGAAACAAAAATGAAGCTGAGAGAGTGCCAACATAGAACATTTAGCAGTTATTCAGTTGCGCTATTTAATTATGTTATACCAAAGTTTAATAATTTACTGCAGGTGTATGATTATGATAAATTGGAATTTTAGTAATAATTTCTCTGGGAAAACACAGTTTCCATTATTCCCAAACTATTTAAGCATTTAAGGTAAATTTATCTTTAAGCTAAATTTCTGTCACCAGATTAATAAAATTTTAGGACTGTTTGTCTTGGATTGTTTTACCCAACAGCCTTGTAGCTCATGCACTCAACCTATAAGAAGCTAACTCTCCCTCATTTCTTTTTGCCATAAGCATGCTTTAGCTGTTATGTATTCTCAAGTAACTTCTCCTCAATTGTGCCTGTAAAGAAAATAGGTTTGGACTTCTTAAGGGTTAATAAATCGAGAGAAGTATGATGGCTTTCTTGTCTGATAGGTAGATGTACAATGTGAGGCAGCTGAATTTCAGACACGGAAAAAAAAAGAAAAAAAGAAAAGAGAGAAGAAATGAAAAAGAGTTCAGTGTGAAATGTCCTTATTTTAATATTTGCTGTCATTACAGTTTTATTTTCAGTTTGACAGCTGCCCTGAAATATCATTTTTTCATTTAGGTCTACTTGTAGGCAATGCACTCTTTCTTAAGACGGTCTATGCCCAACGCAGACAGTTCACCCTTAAGAGAAAAAGCAAATTTTAGTCCATTTGTCAACCAATTCTGATATTGTTTCTGCTCTACTCATTTTTAAGACATTCTTTCCTAAGGGTAAAAGATAGAACTGGTCTCTGGAAAAAAAAGATCTTTACAGAACTTTATGAATCTCAAATGATAGTCGGTATTATATCTCATGGTAGAATAGGCAACCAGTGCATAGAATATCGAAAAGATCAAAGTTCTACTACTTTAATTCATAAACTATATCAGAATTACTAGTATTCCATGATATCTCATTCTCTTGACAATTAAATCACGAGAACAAAAGAGGAGAAATTAATCAAGTCACGTAGTAAAAATTATAATGAGCTTGGGAAACAGTAAAATGACTAATTCACATTCAATATAAAATTAACCCATTTTCAGAGCTTATAGGCTCCATTGCCTTCTGGCAGTGTAGTCTTCTACTTTATATATAGTCTTCTACAACATGGAAATCATGGTAAAATGAAGTTAATCTGGCCACACAAACAAGAAATTGACATAAATATCTAAAGTATTTCATCTTTTCCTTCTGTTGTACACTCAAGCATGGTTCATCAGGGCGATATCTTATCAATCTCAGTGAAGACTAATCTTTTCAAAATATACAAGATCCAACACATATTATGCCAGCAGATTCAAGCATTTTTCTATGTACCTGTTTTTCAAGATGATACCATGGCAGCAATAGAATACAGTATTTTTATCCTTAAAGAATAATAAGCAAAGTCAAAGTCTTTTTTTTTTGATTAATAACTTATATTACACAGTTTTCAAGTTGTGACTCTAAATACCAAAACGCTGACACTGATCACCTTGAAGATGTTTGATAGATGCATTTTTCCTTTCAGCCTAACCATCTTAATTATGACAACCTTCATAAATTTAGCATCATAAATCTATACCCTTAGCAAACTTCCAATTTTAATAGAGGACAGGTATCAGATGAATACTTAATTTAGAATGTTCATAAGACTGCTAAAAAAAAAAAGAGAGGATTTTGCTAATGAAATATAAGCTGTGATTAATAAAAATGACATTTTTCTATCACTATTATGGACTTGCTGAAATAATTTATTACCTTCCTTCTCTTTTCAACATGTTTTGGTGACAGACATCCAGAAAATTAAAATGTCAATGATAGGGTTACTTATAATCCTATATAAACACATTTTTTTTCCACAAAGATTTCTCCTTCTACTGACAGAAATCCTGCCATTTTTTGATCAGGTCATGTTCCTCATCAAAAAGATAGCTCTCTGAAAGGACATACTAATTTCCTCAAAACTGCTTTTTAAAACTTGTAAGAAGACATATGTGAAAAGGATCCAGTACAGGTCCAGTACAGATTAGGCGTTGACCTGCTGGAAATCAGCTCCATGGAGAGGGATTTGGGAGTCCTGGTGGACTTGAGCCAGCAGTGTGCCCTCGTGGTCAATAAGGCCAATGGGATCCTGGGATGCATTAAGAAGAGCATTGCTGGCATGTTGAGGGAAATGATCCCACTCAGCTCTAGTGAGGCTGTACCTGGAGTATTTTGTGCAGTTCTGGGCTCCCCAGGACAAGAGGGACGTGGAACTTCTAGAGAGGGTCCAGCACAGAGTGACAAAGATGATTAAGGGACAAGAGCACTAAGTGAGCTCTGCTTCTTAAGCCTGGAAAAGGGAAGACTGAGAGATCTGATCAATATATGTAAGTATCTGAGGGGAGAATGCAGGGAGGATGGGGTCAAACTCTTCTCCGTGGTGGACAGTGACAGGACAAGGAGTAATGGGTACAAGCTGAAACACAGAAAGTTCCATCTCCATGTGAGGAAGACCTTCTTTACTGCAGGGGTGATAGAGGCCTGGAACAGGCTGCCCAGAGAGGTTGTGGAGTCGCCTTCTTTGGCAATCTTCAAAACCTGCCTGGATGCAACACTGTGCCCCGTGCTCTCGGTGTCCCTGCTTGAGCAGGGGGGGTTGGGCTAGATAATCTCTAGAGGTCCCTTCCAACCTTAGTCATTCTGTGATTCTGTGATTCTGCTATCCTGTTTCAACTCCAGATGCTTAGAAGACTCAGTGATGGACAAGTCACATCCACCAAGACCTCTAATATGTTTCCTGCTTCCACTGATTCTTCTTTTCTTCCTTGAGATGGCAAAGGGTCTCATTAGGTAGTTTATGAATTATCTGATCACTTTATGCAACAGTTTAAATATACTGATATTGATAGTGATAGTGCATATATATTTATTTCAAGGGATCAGACACTCTGGATCCATCACATGGAGAGATTGTAACATTTTATTTTTTAAGTCAACTGACAGTCTACTCACAAAGCTGAAGGTCAAGATTTAGTCTATGACAACAAACTTATCTCACCACAAAGCCCAAGTCTTTGCTAGATTTAAATCTGAGAGATTTAAAATCTGAGAGTAACAGAAACAATTACACATCTTTCAACCACTGTTACCAAATATAATTGACCCAACTTTTTATTTTTTGCAATCACTGTCATAACTACAATCTTCAAGAGTATCATTTAGACCATTATATATATTTTTAGACATGAATTTCCACTTTTCTAGGGAGGAGGTTCATAAAATATAACCACTAGAAAGGAGCAAAACTCTCTGG
>WBNA01000353.1:687826-708823 GCA_013398345.1 Nothocercus nigrocapillus
ACAAGACATGGGAGCTACCACTCACAAATAAAACAGAGATTATAGACCAGAAAAGGAAAAACACTAGATGTTTAGCTGATACTTACATACAGGTCAATGAGAAAAACTGCAAAACATCTGCAAGGAAGGTAGGTACCATTAACCTCAAATAAGTCTATTTCTCAATATAATTTAACTTTAAAAACAACAACAAAAAAGATTTTTATTACTTTCTATTTAATTCTGTTAAAATACACTTTCCATATTTGAAGGAGGAATAATAATTTATTTCAATTAAAGGCAGTTAAATTTATATGAAAAACTACAGGATAATAATTTGGTTCAGATATTATCAACAGTTACTCAAACTAAGCATAGCTAGACTTACCCAGTGATGGCTCATATGAATACAAACCACATTAGTTTTTCAAAGTATAAATCTCATTTTATACAGTTTATTTTCCTCTCATTGCTATCTAAGACAGATGATATATATCTTGTCACAGATCTTTTCCTAGCTAGTGCTTGTTATCAAAAGCTGTTTCTTCTTCAGTATTATCAGTTCTCAAACTAGTCTGCCAAGGTAAATAGAAACAAAGCTTATTGCCTTCTGGATGCCTGGAAAACTTATAACGGTAATCTTAAGTGTGTCTTTGGGTCCCTATTCCGGGGACTGCTATCTTGAGAAAATAGAACACATCCACCAATTTCCTGAAATTGCTCTTACTGAGATTAGGTTAACTTAAAATTAAGGAAAAGTAAACATTTATAAATAGAATGTAAACTATAGATAGCACAAAACTGTGCATTTGCCTATATGAAAATAAAAACAAAGAAAAAATCACAAAAAGCACATAATTCTACCTATTTTTGTCTCACCTTGTACAATAGCTTTAGGAAGACTGATATTGTGGAGATCATTCAGATTCAGTTCTCCTTTTTTGCCTGTACACTTGGTATTCATTAACCCAAATTTAGACCTTGCTCTCACAAACCCCATGTCTGAGATCTTGCTTTGAAGGTCTTAAAGACTCAGAGCCTGAACAGACGACACATACTTCATCCAAAGACAGCGTGGAATTGATCTATTCAAATTTACATTTGGGTTAATTCTCCAAGCTTCTTTTATGGTCAGTAAAGGGAAAGGGCTTCTGAAAGGTTGTAATTCATCTCATCCTGAAATAGACTTCTAAAATAGGTTACAGGAATCACGCTGCTGCAGTCCCTGTTTCTTAACAGAGACTATAAAGAGAGTTCAGATCAGTAGCTTCGACGTGTATGCTACACTGCAGTTATCTAAAGTTAGATGCAATGTATTTCCTTACAGGTTTAACTAAACCCATCAGCTTGTTATGAAGAATAATGTTACTTAGCCTTTGGACTAAGAAATATTCAGATTCCTTCTATAAGCCTCATCTTGTGTATACACACATAACTTGCCATTCACACTATCACTTAAGTAGGATTTATGCATATAGATCATAACCAGCTTGCATAACCATAACCAGCTGTCTCCAACACAGTGTTTGGGGAGGCACAATTTCCCATTAAAGTCCTACAAGAGTTAAATTAAAGTAGAATGTATGACAACAGAATAATAGGATTTGTGAACTGGGGAACACACAGTAATCCTCATATTTCTGAGGTGTTTGAGACAGCCCCACATGACATCTTCCTAAGCAATATCTACGCTACATGAAATGCAACATGTTGAGTTGAAAAGTTGTTTGGAAACCCTAACTGAAGAAAACCTGTGAATAGTTCACTGTAAGAGAGAAAACATAGAAAGATTGGTCTCTCTGACTTTATTAGGATGCAAAAGAAAATCAGTGCGTGACATTTTATAGGCACGATGCTGAAGAAAACCATTAGTTCAGTGAAAAGTGTGTTTTGAACTCACATGACAAAGATACATAGAATGTAATTCTCTTTTCCTAGAGAATAAATTCCATTCAATATGTTTGAGGGCAAGATTTAGGCAGGAAAAAACAGCTGCAAAAATATAGGGTCAGGATGATTTTGTAGGCAGCATCTGTGCAGGATCTCAGATCTCAAGAGCAGAACAGAAATTAGAATGGATCAAAACCAGACCATGAATCAACATATTTTGTTAATAGAAAAAAAAAAAAAAAAAAAAAAAAAAAAAAAAAAAAAAAAGAACAATGCAATATAAATGGAAAGTTTAGAAATTGTGTAAATATAAATTCTGCTCAGTTTCCTTGTGAAAGGCTCTGTGACATCTTGTATTTTGATACTTCATAGATATGTATAATTGGAGACAAGAAGAAACATAAACAGTAATTAACAATATATAAGGAAGGACTGAATTAGGTTTGCTAATTTAGAAAGCCCATCTTTAATTATCAGCTAGGCCTTTAAAAGCAAGAAAATCTGTTTCCCAATTTTCCCTTTTGGGAATGATTAGAAGTATCAGGCTTGAAAGGTAAAATTTGGGTCTGACATTAGGAAACTTTTCCAGTGCTAACAATAGTTATACACTGGAAATATATTACCTAGGGCATTTGATTAAAAGATTAAAAGGGATACCACATTTCTATGAAGAAATAACCAAGACTTGTCCATATATAACAAACTGAATAATCTTAGAACTAGTGAAAGGGTAAGTTTGGGTAATAATGTGAACTTTGTATTACCGTAAATAGTTGTAAGAAGATCTTTTCTCTGTGGAAAATACAGATTTTTTATTTTATGTATTTGCCTGATACAGAACAATTCAGATCATTCACTGCTGAAAAACAGCATACATCCTAGAAAAAAGGCAACATCAATTTAAGTACAGAACGGCGAGCACTCTACAATGCTGGTATTTAATAGTAAACTAGTCAGGAACATGGTTAGTAAACTATCTCAGAAGGATTGTCAACAGTGTGGCCAGCTATCCATTCCACTATTTATAGTGGCTGAACTATTTCAGGGGCTTAATGCTGGTATTTTGCATTAAATTTGCTAGTAGATTGTATTAGAGGATGCGATGCAAAAACTGAAAGAGCCTGTTTCAAATTTAGTAGGATTTGATGTTCGTGAAATCTGGTAACATATTCTAATTGTTATAAATATCATGCAAGTGTGCACTGACAGTCAACTAAGCTTGATTTTGGACAAGAAAAATCTAAGTGTAATCAGACTGTAAAGCCAAGTCAACATATATAAGAATAAATAGAATCAATAAAAGTGCATAAAACAGTCATACTAGAAAAATGTTTATCTTCATAGTATCTGGATGACTTTGCAGTTTCTCACACTTGCATCTAACTCAATAAAGGAGGAAGGAAATGTTTTGACTTCAAAGCTTAAAGAGCTGCCTAGTGGAATCAACTCTTAGGTATTAGTTTGAGGTATTGTACTTCTTTGTTATTTTGATTACAAATACTTTGTCAGAAGAAGGTCTCATAAAAAACTTAGCAGGCCATTGGATAAGATTCTCAATTTAAATATCTAACAGCTCAGGACATTGCTGCACACTCTGAAAATAAATTCTTGGAGAAATAAGCAAAAAGTTCTCTTGAACATTTGGGAGAATGTCAATCAATGTAGCTGTAACAGCATACATTTATCAACTTAAGCCCTTAAACCTTTCCCAGTCTAAAATACAATCATGTCATATATGACGAATAACATGACTGACAACACAGAGGTCCCACTACACAGACGTATGAGCTCCCTGTCCCATTATATAGACCCTTTATATTTGCAGGAAGGAGTACTGGTATCTTCTCAAACCCAGATTTGGATGTGTGATATATTGGAGGAACATGTAACTCTCCGTGATAAATGAGTAGTTTTCTTGCAGGTGTAGAAGGTGTAGAACGGTATTATTTCAACTCTATTCCCACCAAAGCAGGATGAATATTTGGCTTATTTTACAAAAACAAACAAACAAACAAACAAATAAACAAAAAAAAACCCTCTCTTTTGTCTTTTTTTTGTCTTTACTTCTTACCTATCATAACTTCTAAAGAAATGATATACTTTGTTAAAAAAATAGAAAACTGAGCAGAGTAGAACTGACCTAGTTGAGTCTATCTGGTGCTGCTTTTAGCAGTTATAATCTCATAACAAACATGAAACTGCAAAATTTAGCAGACCATAATTCTTTTTTTGGCCTTTTTTTCATATCTAACACACATTCTCTGCCTCAAACCTTCCCATTTTATGTAGAAAACTACATGGTAAAACTGTATTTAGGTTGATTTTCCTTTTCAAAGTTATATCTACTTGTTTAGATGCTCAACTTTGACTTTGATTGGCCTTCAAGACACATTTTTGTAAGAGGTAATATATGTATTTTTTTAAACTTAAAAACTTAACACATTATTGCAGTGTGACAAAAATTACACTATCTCTTTAACAAGCATCAACAAGCAGTAGCAGAGTGACACAGTAGTCTACATCATGGCTGTGCTCTGAGGGTCTTCTGTATCAAACTCATACACAGACTCCCACCTGGGATGCATTCATCTCCCACTAAAGTCAGTTTAAAGGGTTTATTTAAAATCCTCTTTCATCTAAAATATTTCAGCTTGTGATACCTCAGAAGCATGATTCTCAACATTTTGTAAAAATTATTTTGTTCAAAGTGTTAGCAGGAATCCATTGCATGCTTATGGAGGCATTATCTTCTTTCACAGTGCTGAATCCCCACTGTTTGAAGTAATCCATACATATGTGGTAGTTTCAGCAATGGCATTTCAATGCTGGAAAAATGCTGATTCACTGGCACCGAAATGACATTTACAAAAATATCACGTCCTCAAAGGCATTAAGTAATGTTCTTTCTTTGCCTCCTGTTACTTTGTAGGACAGTCAATGCAAAGGATACAGTATAGCAAGAAGATGTATAAATGCAACTACAAGGTTATTGAGTAGTAGAGTAAAAAAAAGAATGTGGTAAATTTAGAAAAGGAAAACTATAAAACAATCAAAGGAAAATAACAACAAGACAATTCATGAATCTGAATTAAATCATTCTTCTATTAATGTACCATTTACCTAGCCGCATATTAAGAGTGTGCATTTTTAAGTATGCTGCATAATTTAACAATGGCTTCTACTCACACAGTCAAAACCATTTGGCAGAGAGTAAAATATAAAGGTAGCATTATAATTTCCAGCTGGGAATTAAGATGCATCCACTTTACTATTTTTAAGTAAATTATGAAAATTTTGCAGAAAGTGTTCAAACTTTCCATAATTTTGGAGCTAAGCATTAGTTATTTTTACATACTTGCACTTTGAGCTGATAAAAAAAGAAAACAATGGAAAATTTCTTGTCTAGGAAAAATCTCCTGAAATATTTTTAAAGAATATATGGAGAAAAAGGAACAATGTGAAAAAATATGTCTGACATTGTATGTGTTTTGCATTACTTTTTTAAAAATTAAAAATATTTTCATATAATTCTAAAATCTATTCTAATTCTGAGGAAAGGGGGAGGAGGAGGGGAAGAGGAGGTAATGAATGGGAGGGGAGGGGAGGGGAGGGGAGGGGAGAGGAAAAAAAACCTACAGTCCATTTTGCCACAGAAATCAAATCTTTGCTTTAGAACATCTTCATTTTAGAGAAAACTAGTCTTGGATAGAAATAAACTTTATCCCATTTAGTATTGGTTCAGAAATGACAGTTACAATGTTTTCTATTTCTCTGTTAAGAAAATTTCCTTCTAAGTGTCATTGTTCTTCAAAGTAGACACTGTTGAGGGCATCATTATGCCCTTTTCCTCCAGACAGCCTCTGATTTCACACCCTGTGCAATCTATTGACCTTTTCTATCAGGAATTGTCTCCATGGCATTTGAGGTCTGCTGTGTTAAAGCATTTAAATCTTTGCTCAGCCTAATTTAAGGCTCACAGATTTTTCATATGTGAAAGACTGAATAATCTACCCTATTTTCCAGAATATAAGCCACCACTTACCCAGAACAGAAATGATGACAAGTTTCTTTATTTTTTTCCCACTATGTTCTTTAGGTTTAGTAGCTTGATGAGTCATCAACACATTTTGTCAATGTGATGAAAATGGCAGTTTATGAAATTGTTGCCAGACAGAATGTTTTTATTTATTTATTTATTTAAATTCTACTAAACATGCCTATCTGTCATTCAATTGTTCCAGCAATCTAATACAATTCTTCTTTAATAACAGTCAGAAAAAGAAGAAGCATATGTCAGGCAGTGAACTTCTTTAGCAATTACATGGGGAAAAAACAGCTGGTATTGCCTTGGCTTTCTTCTACAATATTGTCTACCGTCTATAGCAACAACACATTTCTAAAACATGTGCGATGCACTGAGCACATCAAAAATTCATTGTCCATAACACCACAGTAAGTTTCCATGTTATACTTACATGTTTTATTAATCCATCTCATTCAAGAACCATTTCAAGCAAATCTTACACTTCCAAATTCTTATCACATTTCTTTATTTGCATCAGACAGGAATGACAAGACTGCTAGAAATTCATTACTAATGGCACAAAGAATGAAATCATTCTGAAGTAAAATATGCCTTCCAAATTTGGTTTTCATATTACTAATATGGAATGGAAGAAAAACAGTGGGAGGTGAAGAAGTATTCATTTCTTAATATGTCTTTAGTGTGTGCTGCCTTCATAGTATTTTACAGTGTTCGCACAGATTTTACAAAATATAAACAAAGTTTACAATAAAATTTCCTCCAAACAACAACATAGCAACAAAATACAATTTTAATTTCAAAATTTAGGTAACATCCAAGCAGTATATGAATATTCTTTGCTAACCTTCAGCCCAACAGTCTTAAAACCAAATATGTATGGAATTTCTCAGTGACTAAGACTAGTTCCTATTAGCTGAGGCATTATGCTTACTCTAAGCTTGATAAAGTTTCCAAATAAAATATTTAAGGCCTTTTTATTTTAAAGTTTTTGTACTCATATTTCTTCTGCTAGTAGGATTCTTCAGGAGCTGATGACTCTAAAAACTTAGAACTTTCAAAAATTTCAGGTAAATTCATTTAGGACAAATGCATCCCTTTTTACTTGTGCCAAAACTGACCATCAGTTCAGATAATCAAATCATTATAGATTTTGTCTCTTTTGTCTCTTGCAGCTTTCTGCACACTGATATTCTTTGGCCTTTAGTTTGTCAGCTAGAGCTAACCTCAGTCCAAAAATTGGAAAAAAAAAGTCTAACTGGATGAACCAGAAGTGTAAAATTTATTAGACTGAGAGAAGGGTTCCCATGAATGGGGACAACCAACAAAAGCATTGTGTCATTAGTCATATCTCCATAATTAAAATAACAAGTTTCACTTAGCTAATTTGTTTACTTAACTCAATTTAGCTAGCCAGCTAGCTAAAGAGTCTATGCATTAGTTATTAGTAGCACTTAAAATAGCATTTAAAGGACAATCTTTAAAAGTCATAACCTCCACCCAGTAAGTCAATGCAAATGAGTTCATGAAGCAGCACTGTAATGTGCTGCTTATGTTAAGCACCACTTAAAAAGAAGGCACTTTCCCTTCCATCTCTTATAATAATTTAATTGGCCTTACCTTTTGCAAATGGTCTTGGACAGAGATCACAATGTAGTAAGGTAATCATGTCCAAAAGAAAAAGTTACAAGCTTATCACTGAGCAGATGCAAAATTCTCCAGATCACTAAAAATTGTAATGTCTTTTTATTACTACATCTCCTAATTTGAAGCAAAAATTATCCAGGGAAAAAAACAAACAAACAAACAAATAAACAAAAGAAAACAGGAATAAGGAATAAAAAGCAAATTAGTCTATACAAAACCACTTATGTGAAAACCTTGTTTCTATTCAATACAGTTTTACAGGAATTTTTGGCAAGTTTTATCTTTATCTATGTCTCTGGCCTTTAGGAGTTCCTTCCTGAAAATATCATATTTTTTCTATGCATAACTATTAGTGCAGCGGAAAGAATGGCTTAAGGTCTGTCACTCCTACAGAAAAAGAAAAATAATAATATGTAATAAAAATTACTATTTATCAAACTTATACTATTTGATTTGATTTGATTTCTGAAACCTTTTCTTCTCCAAAAAAACAAAGCGGTAGGAAAACTCTTAAGTACGAAATTTTACCCCATGTGTATAAAAAAGGCAATAAGAGGACTTGAGAATCTGACTATTTTTGTAATTACAAGGCACAAGGAAGAGAGGAAAATGTCAAATAAAAATATGAGAAAAACCTTCCATTAACTTCACTCAGTCTTGCAACTGTCAGAGCTAAACATACAAAATGAAATCTGTGGCTCTTTGCCTGAGAAAATGAAAATTCTTTCTTCCCCTTCTCCAGAAAGAAGATACAGTATTTTTAAAAGATAAAATGCAATTCAGGTATTTTCCCCACCTTTCACTGCTGATTGTTATTCATTTTCTGCTACTCTTCCTCTCTTTCTCAAAAGACATTAGAAATCAGGGTTCATACGAACATTATCAGCAACAGAAAAGTTGTTCCCTTAGCAACAGAAGCAATGTGGAAACTCTTCATATTCAAGATTCAGTTATTATTTGAGATTCAGATGTTTTGGACGATGCATATTAATTAATATCTGGTCTGGCAGATGTTCCCATGCAGTAATGTGTCACTTCAACAAATCACTATGACCAGATTCACACTAGCACTAGAAGTTTTGAAGCTCTATAAAGTGTGCACAAGATACTTCCAGTTATTGAGAAAATCACAATATAAATATTTCCAAAAGGCTCTTTATGATATTTAGTGTATATCATTGCTAAAACGAAAGATTTTAGTCTTTATTGCTTTCATTTATTTAGTTAGTTAGTTAGTTATTTTTATTGCATGGAATATGAATCATCAAGGGGATAAAAATGAAAGGGAAACATTCTCCTGGTGTCCCCACACCATATTTATATGTATTGTAAGATGTCCAGTGGGGATAACTGGGGTGCAGATGACAGAAAAAGCAACTGTTTGGTTCAGAGTTAGTCAAAACAATGCAGATTCATGTCTCATCTGGGAAAAGAAGAATCTAAACAGATTGTACGTTTATTACTCAAATTTACAGTGATAGAACTATTTTAGATTTCTTGTTTCTAATTTATACTGGCATATTTATAATATTTCTCACCAGGCTCACAAGTTCTCAGTAGCCTTAACTGAATCAGGGGCTTCTTTCCCAGCTGGTACCCTGTTACCATTCTTCCTCTTCAAAAGAGCTCTTGGGATTCAAAAGAGGTAGCAGTCAGCGAACTGCATCAGAGATTGCAGTCATCTCTTTACAGTAGAAAAATTCATTTAATCAGACATTTTGGTTGCATGGATATTCTGAATATGTACATTTTTATTTTTCTTGTTTTCACCTTTTCTTCGTTTTCATCATATATTTTGTATCTGTATTTGTAAAAGTAGGAATTTCTCTTACATGCTTTATTTTCCCTCCAGGTTACTGATTTGTTTTTCACTACCTGAGATTTGCTTATGCAATTTATCTTTGCTGAAACTACTTCCCTTCTCTCCTCCAAAGACACTGCAGAACTTTTCAATTTGTCATCTCTAAGCAGCACCTTAGCATCATGCTGTTGTATTATTTTGCTGTAATCCCCTGTCTCATGAGCTAGAAAGGGTTTGGTTTAGTCATTAAGAATAGAGATACATTTTTTTTTTCTTTGAAAACTACAATTTGTTGAAACGAAAGCATCTCACAGAAGATTTTACAATGGAAACGGAGACATAATTAGCATTAGGAGATGTGGATTACTGTAAATTAAATTGGAAGTTCCAATTCCAGATTATTACAAAAGCTTACAAATATGTTTCCTTATGAAGTCTTGTGAATAGACTTATTTTCTACATTCACACTTCTGCATAATTAAATGTACAAATGAAAAAATTGTAAATGTAATTCTAATTTTAAATTTAGAGAATTTTTTTCTTTCTTTCTCTCTAGATTAACACAGCTGTACTCCATTCTACTCTACTATATCACATGTAACCATCTAAGCCATTACTCAGCGTCATCAAGAATAAGCAAAGAAAAAGTTTCCTAAATTATCAGCTGCAGCAGATGAGTGCAATGAAACCGTCCAAAAATTAGGTGATACCAAAAGTGATTATTTTGAAGTATTAATGTCCTTTCTTTTCTCCTTCTATCAGATGATTCTAATTTCTAATGCAAAGACTGTCATGCCATCTCTTCAAACAGAGACATATTACACAATTTGTAGTTTAGTGTTCTGACTGTCTGGAAGAAGAGATAGGATGCTGTTGTCAGGAGAAAGGATGTTGTATTAGCTCATAATACCAGATAATTTATTGATGTCTTTTCTGTACATACAAAGGTACAAAACTTCACAACTGATTACAATCAACACAGGAAACTGCAGAGACACAAGTAAACAATGTCCTTTAATATTAATTATATTTAATACTTATATAGTATCTTACAAACTTATATAACCAATCTTCATAAAACTTCTGTGAAGTATGTAAATGTCACCTCTCATGTTACAGAATGGGAAGTTAAAAATGAGTACTAATGCGAGTGGTCTGAAAACAGAAAGAGTGTGAGATGGGGTTAGTGTTCAGGAACTCTAAACTCTCTCTTGCTTTGAAAAGAAAATAGATGTACCATTCCTTATGGAAATTCCCCTGGAAACAGGTCCTTTTTGTCATGCATTACTTTAAATAATCTAAATTACAGAGAAGAAGAAAGATACTACCTCTTAATTTGTTCTAGTTTTACATTTGCGATTTTATAAAGGCAAGAAGATCACTAAAAATTAGAGAGATGAGATATCACAGGATGGCTTGATGGAAGAGCTTGTATCTGAGCATCTGGAGCTGAATGAATATCATAAGGGACTAGAAAAATAATATATATAAAAAAGAAAGGATATTCATTGACTTGTGTGAAGTGAGTTCATGTCCTTGTGACTGATGAAAACTAGCAGAGTGACTAAGTCTGCTTTCTACTAATATGATCCATAATTCCTTTTATCACTCTCATATAAATAAACGGAGATTAGGATCTTCTTCAAGATCCATGCTCTGAAATTAACAGCTTTGCCAATTATTCTGTCATGAATTTCTCTGTTTTCTATAAGCGTTCTCATGAGATGCTAATGGATTGCTTTCAGTATGAGAGTCTTTACTTTTGTAAAATGTCAGTCTGGAGATCTTAGCAATACCTCCTCCTTTTTAATATTGTATCAGGGTTTACTCCTTAAAGAATCAAACCACATCAATGGTAACAAGGAAGAGTCAGTTTACTTAGCTGGTGAAGAAAGTTTATTATATGCTATCCCATCAGAATCATCCTCCATAAAGTTTTTTCTGTTTATCTTAAATAAACTGTCTATCCATACACAGGCCCTTGTATTAAAAGATGTCTAGCTAAGTAGTGCACAGAGAATCATCTATTAATACAAAATACTAAATAGAATACTTGACCTACTGATTAACACATAGAACACACCCCAGTTTTCCAGAAACATTAAATGTTGGTTGAATTCAATGCACAGAATTGTTGCTTACATCAGGCTCAGGGGCTGCCCCTGACAGACAGACTTCATCATACTCACTTTGGAGAATATTTGATGCACTCAGCATCAAAGAAAGACCCAGCTTTCTTCCCCTCCTAAGGAAAGAAAATTAGTAACGTATACCATAAAAGACAGTAAAATGTATCAGGTAATGGTATCACTCCCAAAAGGACTCAGCTTTATGGATTATTGTACACAGTAGCCAGCTAAATGCTATTAATATAAATCTAGTTAATTTTATGTTAAATTCTTAATATGGATTATTGATTTTTAAAACCTGCAGAAAGTCTTTGGCTTAAAAAAAAATGTTCACCACCTTCAGTGGCAAGTCCTATATTTTTTTCTCTGGTGAACAAGACTATATTTTTCAGATTTTTCCTAACGACTGGTATTTCTTTTTGTAGTTTCCCTTCACTACTCAGGTAAGTTTCATGCTAAATCTCTAATCACTGCACAGCAGTGTGTCAGTCATATGGAAAGGAGAAATCACACAGAAGTGGCCTGATGGATGCAATTTACCTTCATCTCTGGTTTTGGATCTTCTCCCCTTTTGTTCCAAAATCCAAAATGTGGTTTTGAAGTAGGTGATCACTATCTATTTTTCTTCAAATATTCTATAAATTCCACTGACTTTCTTAGATATTTTAATAGAGAAAACCAAAACTTTTGCGTAAGTAATTTTCTTTTTGATGCTCAAAAAGACGCTAGAGGAATTATAACATTTATAACAAAAACTAAAGCCAGTCTCAGAACATTCACATTGTATTAGAAAGATCTCTTGCTTGTGAGACTGATGCTTTGTTTTCAAAATAAGAGAGCTATATATTTTTTGTTTTAGCCTACACATGCCTTTGAACCACATTCCTAGATATACCTAGATATTTAACCGGGGCTGACGTGGAACAACAGACTCTTGTTGATGAAACCTCTTGTCACTCTCATTTCATCACTGTATGTGCAGCATCTTCTGCATTATAAAACAGTTTGTATTTTCTGTATTCATCTTTTGTATTTTTGCTATGTTATGCCAGACAGCCAGAAGGCAATGATAAAGTGAATCAGGATATACAGACATGCCAGCTCTGAATGATCTATCACACTCTTTTCAAGCAGACAGAGTTTTGTTCACATCTTTCACTTTTAAAAGCAAAAACCACTAGAATTAACATTGCTAGTTTAAAAGATGACAAGAAAATAGTCCAGTATGATTCACATTTTTACAATAAATGAAAATACTAAATAATTTTATTAATTTTGCTATAAAGTGAAATCTTCAAATGAAACTCCATAATGTTTCATTAAATAGTGATACAAGAATGAAAGCAAAAGCTAATCTTTCCAAACTTTTTCCACTACCTTCCCCTTTCATAAAGTGTATCAGATTACCTAGTGAACTAAAATCATTCAATAACCTTTCATTAACTCCCCTCTAAGCCTTTAAACAGATTTTGAAAAATGTACCAATTCTCTTGCTCTGCTCTTTGTAACTCCCAAGGAACTGCAGTTGCTGTCTTGAACATAATGAAAGTGAAAAGAACTGCCGTTGTCAAACACATTTGTTGAGGAGCATCACTAGATCTCCCAGTGCTACAGGCTAGAACATGTTAGTATCTTTGGAAGTGACAGATGACAAATTCAATTGCAGAAATAGTGAAATACTGAAGGAGGTGGTAAGTTTGTCAGCACTTGAAAGTAAAAAAATAAATAAATAAATAAAATAGAACTTGCAAATATACTCTTCAAACCAGCAGTGTAGGTAAGGTTAACTGATATTCTCTTTCTGTCCTTCATATGTGCCTTAACTCCTTTAGGATTCCATTGAACTTTGCTTGGATAATTAACTGAGGGTGTTATTTTCAGAAGTACATTTGCTGTGAGTCAGCCTCAGACACTCAGTATCAGACTTAATATCTGTCAATTTTCAGAGTATTATCCAAATAACAAATGTCTTTTGTACTTTCCAGGATCCTTGCTTTATTCTTAGGTGAAAAGACTTCCTTTTCTTCCTAATTTCTTCTCTCTAACTTACATTTGCACAGAAGCTTTTCAGTTACTTGAACAATATTCAGTTTTTGGAAAAGAACAGAGGAAAGAATGATGCTACAAGATAATTTTAGGTTTGGTACCCCATAAAAGAAGAAGAAAAAGGGGTTGTGTACCTCTCACACCTGTCCTGCTTTCTATGCCCTCTATTCCACCCCCGTGAATTAAGTTCAGTTAGAACTAAAATGATCATCACATTAAAATTGACTTACCTCTATAATTTATTCTGAAGAATCTCATAACATACTACCTGACAATATTTTAAGTAGCATATATTTCTTATTTCTATTACAGAAGTTTGCTCTAGTCAAACAATCCACCATCAGCTAGAGACCTAAAATACCTGTTGTGAAATTATATATCTGCTATCACTGAATCACAAAATGGTTGAGGTGGGATGGGACCTGTAGAGATCATCTAGCCCAACCCCCTGCTCCAGCAGGGATACCTAGAGCACATGGCACAGGGTCCATGACTTTGGAAGGCAAGTCCAAGTGAGTTTGAAAGATCTCCAGAGAAGGAGATTCCACAACCTCTCTGGGCAGCCTGTGCCAGGGCTCTGTCACAGTAAAGCAGTTCTTTCTCATATGGACATGGAACTTTCTGTGTTTCGTATCCATTACCTTTTGTCATGTCACTGGCCACCACCAAGAAGAGTTTGGCCCCATCCTCTTTACATTCTCTCTTCAGTGTGTATTCTATTCTATCTATCCTATGAATTTTCAGATGGTGATGATCCACACATTTTGTTGTTATTGCACGTTCTCTTGCTAATAAAATTTTCTTCTGGATAAGCATGAATTACTGAAGTTCTCCATTGCTTGATATCAAGCAATAACCCTCCAAGCATGCCTCTACATATTAAGAACACCATTTGATTGCATCTGAGGTGAGAGAAGTTACTTTACAAATTTGCTTAGCTGATATTTTAATATAAAAGGCAAGAAAGGTCAGGAGGATCAACCGAGGCAGGCACTATCTGTTTTACTTATGTTTCACCTTTACAAACTAAGAGTCCAGCCAAATATAATTATCTATATGGATGATTGCTGTGATTGCTGTGAGTTCTCTTTGTACTACTGATTTTTATTAAATGAAGATGTTAAAGAAAACTGATGTCATTTGTGTTTATACTTGACCTCTGCCTAGATTATAAATGCAGACACCTGAATTTCAGTCTATAAAAGAATTAGCATGTCTGTCCAAGCCCAGCTGCGATGGTTCAAAAGTGAAATACTATTCCTAAATTTGAATATTATAGGAGATTCCATTGTCATTAATATGACAGATCCAGTAAAAGATCAAACTTAAAATAAAAGTCATCACATTGAAAAAGAGGGAACTTCTACTCTTTTAATCCAACATGCTGCAGTATTCCAAATTCCATCTGTGGTCTATGACTAGGGAAATATCATGAATCAAAACATTCTTTATGTTTACATGAAAACATTGTCCATCTCAGTGGATTTCCAAGGCAATGTGAAGATCTGCAAGGTAAGTAACTGGGACGGAGGAGATTATCTTCATCTGAAAGATATATCTAGAAGCATAGAATTCTCTCTTCTTAAGCCTTTTTTAATTTGTATTACCTTATTGACACACAGCACAGAAACTATTTACTTTGTCTTTGCAATGAGTGAAAAAGACTGACCCTTCCTGACCTTCTGCTCATCCCCTCCTGACCCACTTTTGGACAAGCCTCGTGACATATCTGAGACATAAATCCTGATGCTACCAAAAGCCCAAAGGGAAGATAGTGACATGAAACCAATTACTTTAGGACTTACTTTTGGTCCCTCCTTCCCAAGCTGTTGTTTATAGGGGAAAATGTTTTAATTTTCAAGCAAAGTGTTGAGTTTTGACCAAAAACATGAAATTATTTTTCTTCTGTCACACTCAGATTGATCTCCCCAGATTTTCCCTGAGTTCAATAAATTTCTGGTATTGAGATTTATAGTAGGGTATAAAACATATTTCAAATTTTTTTGTAAGACATGCATTGTGTCTACTATGTTGAGTTTTATATGAGCAGATTGAATCAGGATTTGGCACTGAGAAAAAAATTTAAAAAGTGTTTTCTCAACCACATTTTTTTAATGGAGTTTCAGGGGTGGGGGATTTTGTGAAGAATTTGTTTTCATTCTATGTTCTATATTTTTAATGTAAATACTCTGATTATTACAGAGCTAGGAATGCTGTTAAAGTATGTAACTACATTGAGCTACATTTAAAGCCCTTATTAAGCTAACGGAGAAAATTTTTATAAGATTCATAAGACGGAATCTATTTCTGCTCATTTCATGTAGTTGTCAAGACTGCCTGCAAACAGGAAGCAATGATACACATTTCTCTTTTAGAATGCTGATAGTAACACAACACAAGCACACTTAAACAAGTAAACACCATTCTGTAGCAGAAAATGAAACTCATCTAAACATATTTCAAACTAAGTAAAAATAATGTCTCATCAAATGACACAACCTATCTATTAAGAAAGAACATATTTTTTTGGTATTATTTAACATTTTAAAGAGCTTGAACATAGGAGGTTATGGTTTCCTACTGTCTGAGACAGTTAAGCACTAAGTTCTGACTGGGGAGAGAATGCAAATGTTTTGTTTATCCTATTATATATAAGCCCTTTTTAGTTTCAAATTTTATGACCCTGTTATGTTTGCAGCTTTATGCTGAGTCACTCAGTCTTTGTAGTTACTTATGTTCAGCTGGAGATTAAACTTCCTCTTTGTAAAGACTAAAAAGTAAACTTAGAAATTTTGGGGGGCAGTACCAGCTGCTTGTCTTGGTACATGTTTCCCAGTAGCTTCTTCTGTGGACACACAGAGTACTTGCATTTCTACCCAGGTTTGAACATGGCTTTTCAAAGTACTAATTATGAATTAAAAAAAAAGAAAAAAAAGGCAAATTAAATCCAGCTTTGCATATTTATAATTAGAAAATCCACTTAATTAGTAGATTGATAGTAATTGATTAGGATCGATTAGGAATTGACAGTAATACATTACAATGACTGAAATGATTTTGACCAATACCACCAGAGCCAATTCAGTGAACTTCAAGATAAAGAGGTTGCCGAAATTTTTATTGCTGCAATTCTCTTACCTCCCTGCATTTTTGCAAGACTGATAGGAAATTATGTTTTCACAAAAGCTACTTTCAGTTTTGAAGACACCTCTGACATCAAGCTAGCATGGTACTTTGACAGACAACTTAGCTGTTTTATACTGATATGTTTATTACAAGGTTTAAAAAATAAACAGTCATCCAAAATCTGGTGCAGGCTTCTCTCAAAACTTGTTTTGCAAATGACAGGGAGAGGAAAATGTCAGATTTAGGAGAACTGATAGACTCAAAATGTAAGACAGTCAAAAATCTAAGCTGCTCCTGAGGAAATGAGGCTTGATGTATTTCATAGACCATGGAAGAACTGAATTTTTACACCATACAAAAGGAAACAGAGACTACCAATTTTGAATATTTCCATCCTGAGCAGATTTCCCTGTGACACAGTGGGAAGCCAGTCCACATTTATCTCCGGCTCTGCCAAAAGCAGCAACAACTGTGGTGGTGGTGAGGCAGGGACTGAGGGAGCAGCAGGGCTGCCAGCCCCCAAGCCAGCCGCCTCTGTACGTGGATGGGGATGTGGATGCATCCTGCAGAAGACACTGCACCTTTCCTGCCCCACAGAAATAAACCCAGACTCTGAGTGCCTCCTTTACACACATGGAAACTTTTCAGGATAGTGGTGTTATACAGAAAGGGTTAGCAGACTGTGGCATAATCGGTGACTACAAAAGTGAAGTAATCTCGGGATGTAGCTCATTCCCTGGAGACCTCTGAAATGATACTGCAGTTCTGCGCAGTTAATTATTTCTGCAAATTTTAAATTTAATTCTAAACTGGAAGTGTTTCAGGTCGAGCAACAGAACTCCACTAACATGGAAATGTTACAAATATATGTATAAAAGAATATACTGGGGTGACTGAATTTTGTTTTAATTGTGTAGGTTAGCAATATCAAGTCCAAAAATCATTAGGTCACTGTTATAGAGGGGAAAATATAACGAATAAAGTAATATTAACTAGCAACTCCAGTCAATAAGAATTTCTCAACATCTCCTGCATATTTCTACCATGAAGTGTCTACAGAAATACTAGCACAGGTTACTAATTGTTCTGTGTGTATGAAGTGAGAGATCAGTTCATTAGTCGAGTTCAAGAAAGGAAGTATGCAGAATAAGGAGAAGAAAAAAAAGCTACAGTTTTGAGAGGGAAACTGACAGAAAAGAATCAATAAATACAAATCAGAAAATCTCAGTTTGCAAAGTTGAAATGCTTTATGAGAGATTTAGTGAAGATGAATCAGGAATTTGGAATACTATTGCTGAAAGAATTTTCCTGTTGTGTAAATGGCCCATTATATATTATTAAAATGAAAATATTTTGGGTTTGAGTTCACAACAACTTTTTTACACTAAGATTACTTCAATTAAAAAGGACTGAAAGTAAAAACAAAAATACTTCTGTGTGATCATTCTGTGGAATCTAGTACTTGGAAATTACATTGTAAAAAAAAATGCAGAATGCAAAATTTGGAAAAAAAAAGGAATAAAAAAAGAAAGTAAGAGGGCAGCTAAAGGTACAGAGGGCAAATAATCTCCTCTCATAGATTAAGAATATCAAGAGAGGTATTAGGAATGAGAAGCTTGAGCTGTGTTCAGATCGGACAAAAACAGTACAAATAATGTGGAACATTGAAAATATGCTCATAAAAGCATGAAAAATATATGGTCACAGACAAAGTTAGAGAAATCTTATCTGGGCTGTAGTAACAAACTATTTTTTTTTTTTTCTACTTTGAAGACATCTTACAACTCTGCGAATATACATTATTCAATTTCTAAGTTAAGAGGGAGGGATCTTGGGCTACAGATACCATCATGAGAGCACTAACTTTATATGCAAGAGATTTAAGAAGCCGCTGAAGTGTTGTGGATCACCATTCCCAGAGATATGATAATAACAGATCATCTTTTATCAATAATTTTACAGAGAATATGTTAACATAATATCAATCTCTTTTAATGTATACTTTATATGACAGATCTAAATATCTCTGGTCATATTTCAGAAAAAATTCATAAATAGAGGTGAATCTGTAATAATTCTATCCTACAAATTAAACATCACATTTGAAAATGTCCTCTTTGTTTTGTTTTTTTTTTTTTTTAAATAGAAGTAATATTATCTTTTTATTTTATCTCAAAGGTCAGCCAAGAAGAAAATTAGCTTTACCTGTCCATGATATCTACTCTTTCAGTTGCTAGATAGATCAAAGAACTAGACTTTCAATAACTGCATTTCAATAAAGCAGATTTTGGATATCTAAGATTAGTATCACGCATTTCACAAGTGAGACTTTGAAGGTACCATCCAAAATTATCTGGAAATAAATACAGTGACTGGAATAATACTTTCATTATGGAAAAAGAAGGAATACAAATTTTGTATGTATTTCACCCAGTTGATAGGGTATAGGATTTAGCCACCTAATCCATCCTGTTTCGAACGCAAAACAGACTGACATTTTCATGCCTTTTTTTTTCGGGGGGTTGCTTCTGCATTTTTTTCAACTACTGGAAAATGTTCAAAATTAAAAATGTTTTAGGAAAACAAAGGTATGGCATATCACAGGGGAAGTATTTCCCTCTGACTGCAGTCAGCATTCATCAAGCTGACTAACAGTAACAACTCCCAGATGTTTGCAGACATCAGTGAAGGCATCACAGATGCTGAAAGACAAACAAGGTACATCTATGTGCACTTTTAATTACAAGTAATTACAAATGGCATGAAAGCCATCTTGTTTGTACAGCTCTGATCTTGAAAGAGGCGTTTAGGACAAAATCAATATTGAAGGGAAGGTGAGATGTGAACACAGGAAGCATGAAGAAGAACTTATGACACTGGTCTGAAACTCAGGAAAGTTCACAGATCTGTACTGATTCGTCTTCACAGAATCACAGAACGGTTGAGGTGGGATGGGACTTCTAGAGATCATCTAGTCCAACCCCTTGCTCAAGCAGGGACACCTAGAGCATGTAGCACATGATCACATCCTGGAGGATTTTGAAGATCTTCAGAGAAGGAGACTCCACAACCTCTCTGGGCAGCCTGTTCCAGGGCTCTGTCACCCCCACAGTAAAGAAGATGTTTTGTATATGGAGACAGAACTTCCTGTGTTTTAATTTGTACCCATTATCCTTTGTTCTGTGCCTGGCCACCAGCAAGAAGAGTTTGGCCCCATCCTCTTTACATCCTCCCCTCAGGTATTTTATACATACTAGTAGTACTTAGTCTTGGCATTAACTTTCTGAATCCTGATAGCTTTAAGGCCACTTTTGGCCACCTCAGCACTACAAAGTGCAGCTTCAGTTGCAGTTTGGACAGGGCGTGTTCACATTCACGAAAACTCAGAATGAAATTTTCAAGTAGAAGCAGTCAAACGATGATGACTAACAAGCAAAAAAGAGGAAATTTTTTTAAAGAGATGGATTCAAAAAATGGCTTTGCAGGCGGAAGTAGAAAAAAAAAAGTGTATAGAAGTGAAAACTGGATTTCTGAGAACGGTGATTCTTACTTCAATGATAAAGAACTCAAGAAGTTGTATAAGTAGATCATTGGGCTACAAATCAATGCAGAGCATTTTTACTGAAAACAAAAATCTAATTATTGTTGCAGGCAGAAATAACAATACTTCTTAGACAGGAGAAGGAGCTCTATCACCTGGTGCTGATGGGTAACAAGGGATCGTTATACTACCTCAGATACCTTGTTACAACCTTGGGGCAAGTTTGGCCTAGTAATTAAGTAAATTATATTAAGCTATGGTTTTGAGAAAAAAAAGATATTCACCAGAAATTATTTTAGCATTATTTAGCATTATTTTAGCATTTATCATTTTTTAGCTGGCGGATGTCATAGCTAAGCCACTCTCCATCATCTTTGAAAGGTCCTGGAGAACGGGGGAGGTGCCGGAGGACTGGAAGAAAGCCAATGTCACGTCTTCAAAAAAGGCAAGAAGGAGGACCCAGGCAACTACAGGCCAGTGAGCCTCAGCTCCATCCCCAGAAAAGTGATGGAACAGCTCATCCTGGCAGTTGTCTCCAGGCACGTGGAGGACAAGAAGGTGCTCAAGAGTAGTCAGCATGAATTCAAGAAGGGGAAATCCTACTTGACTAACCTGATCGCTTTCTGTGATGGAGTGACTAGCTGGATGGATGAGGGGAGAGCAGTGGATGTCATCTACCTTGACTTCAGCAAGGCTTTTGACACCGTCCCTCATGGCATCCTTCTGGGCAAGCTCCGAAAGTGTGGGATAGATGAGTGGACAGTGAGGTGGATTAGGAATTGGCTGGATGGCAGGG
>WBNA01000354.1:6820-20253 GCA_013398345.1 Nothocercus nigrocapillus
CCAGGCGCCTCCGCTTGTCGGGCGCGCGGGGGCTGCCCGGGCGCGCGTGCCGAGCGCGCGGCAGCGTCTCGCGGTGCCTCCATCGCATCCCGCCGTGGCCGGCTGCCCTGCTGGGTCACTGCAGCGCCCGTGCCCGGCACGGAGCGCTGCGGGCGGAAAGCAGCCGCAGGCCTCTCTGCTCCCCGCCCTGCGCCAAGGTTGCTGAAATGCAGAAGCCCTCGAGAGCAGGAAGTAGCCGGCAGACATGCGCTCGGGGAGAGGCCGAAGGTCGTGTTGACTTTGAATTGCACGCGGGTAGAGCAAAGGTTCTCTGCACGGTTTTCCATCGGTGGCGTTAGGAGCAGCCGCTTCATAAAAGAGACGGCTTCATGCGCACGCAGGCTGGGCAGAGCTTTGCTGCAGCTGAACGGCCTTTCTCTGCCCAAATTGTTGCTTTGAAGTTAAAGCCATAAGAGCACAGTTTGTAACTCGGCACTGAGAGGTGGCGTGCCTGGTCCTTGCTGCTAAACCCAGGTTCTCTGTCAGGCTTTTAATTGCAGGAGAAAATAGGGCCACGGGGGGATGCCTTGTGTTTTCAGTGTGTTCATCAGGTACAGCTGGCATTTGCTAGTTGTTAAGGAGAACACCGAAAACCTAAAGCAGCTGTTTACCAGACTTCATGCGGACAAAGCCCTCGGGATGGGGCACTGGGGCAGACAGTGACCAGAAGGGCCAGCGCTTTCCGCGGCGGAGGGTCCCAGAGCGCCCCGTGGCAGCGGCTTTGGCAGGTTGGGCTGCGGGGAAGAGGGCGAAGCGGGCTTTGTTATTTATATATTTACATGGCTCATATATGTGTGAGCCACAGCCCTGGTGGTTCAGTCTAACAGTTCCTATAGCCCAGCTCCTCTCAGCTCTGGGGATTTCTGAGCCAGCTGTAGTTTGTCTATATAATAACCCCGACAGAGCCCTTAAGTTCATGGAAACTGCCCGCATCCACAACATCCTTTACAGAGCAAGGAGCTCTAGAGGCCTAATTGTCATTGCAGGAAAAACTCCACTGGTTTTGCTGAATCTGTCTCCTCCTGGCTCCATCTGATGACCCCCAGCTCTGCTGCTGGAAGTGGCAGTGAACAGTCGGTTTCTGTGCAGCCTCTCTGGCTTTTGTACCTCTCACTGAACACCTCCCAGTTTGCCAGTGAAGGTGCCACCTTCCTGCCTTACAGTTTCTCCCCTCTGTCAGGCAGTGCCTGGGTGAGGAGGACACAGGTCCACTCCCAGTGACTCCTGCCACACATAACCAGGTGCCTCTTCTCCAGTCCCACCCGCAAAGAGCAACGGTCTCTCTCTTCTCACAGTGCCAAGATGGTTGTTCTCTCCAAGGAGTACGGCTACGTCATCCTGACGGGCGCTGCCAGCTTCATCGTGGTGGGGCACCTCGCCATGAACGTGGGCAAGGCCCGCAAGAAGTACAAGGTGGAGGTGAGTGGGGCAGCACCACCTTGAGCCTCAGCCCCGTGAAGGGGCCAACACAGCAGCCACTGCCCCGTCCTCGCCGGTCCGCGCGGGGCGGGCGCCTGTGCGGGCGGTGGGCTGGAGGCCTAGCTGGCTCCATGCTGGTCCTTTCCTGCCCAGCACTGCTCACACGCAGCCTTGCAGCAGCAATCTGCACCGTTAGGGCTTACGTGTCAGAGAAGGGGGCTACTAACGTAGCTCCTGCCGCTGCCTCCGGCTTGCAGGCCGGTTCCCAGCCCCCAGGATGCCTCGGAGAGCTGTCCCGTGTCGCTGCGTCAGGCCCCCGCTTGCTCCTGGCTCTCCTATGCTTTCCCCGGCTCTAGCCCTGCAGATAAGCTAGGCAACACCCTGTTTATTTTTGGGTGACCTTCTAACACTTCCTGCCCCACCACAGGAGCGTAGGAGGGTTGGAGCTGCTGCTCTGCCCCTCCCAAGTGGAGCAGAGCGCAGCTCGGGATTCAGTGGATCTGCTGCCGGGCACCGAGCGGAGGCCGCTGGAAGTACGAGGGTTCGAGGCCGGAGGCAGTGACAAGCAACAGGCCCACGGCCCTGTAACACCCGCACTGCCGAGGGAGAGCGGGTCAGGCCTTTCACAAGCCTTTCTAGTGGTGCTGCCCTCCGTGTCCCGCACGGAGCCTGCGAGCGGAGCAGGGAACTGGGCGGAGGTGGCGCCGGCCCTGAGCGTGAGGGCGACGGCGGCAGCCCCCGGGCGCTCTCCTGCGGGCACGTCCTTCCCCCCTGCCTGGGGCACAGCCGAGGGGGAGCAAGGACAGCCCCGGAGGAGCCCCCGGGCAGGGAAGGTGCTTGGGGGCCGGGCCTTGCTGCCGGAGGATCTACCGCGCTCACTCGTGCCTTGCGTTCGCTTTTTGTCTCTTGACAGTATCCAACCATGTACAGCACAGATCCTGAGCACGGGCATATATTCAACTGCATCCAGCGTGCGCACCAAAACACGTAAGTGCCACCTAAGGACACCGGTCTTGAAATACGCAGGGCCCTTGCTGCTACTAAACGCTCGGTGTCTGGTTTCACACACCTGGCTGTGTAATGCGTGCAGCAAGGCAGTGCTGCTCGTCCATCTCCAGCCCCGGCATGGACTCCTCAGAGTCACGTCCAGCAAGGACCTCGTGCTTCTCTGCACTTCTGCGGAGATCTCTGTATAAGCAACACTGACGCAAACCCTCCTCTCCTTTTCAGGTTGGAACTTTACCCGTCCTTCCTCTTCTTCTTAGCCACTGGTGGAATCTACCACCCGGTAAGTGATGCTGGTGGGACAGGTTTCCCTGCTGGAACTTTGTCTTTTGTCCCCCACAGACAAGTTGTTGGACAAATTATTACAGCCCCTAGTGCCCTTTGGTTAGAATCCCTCCACCCCTGCCAGGGTCCTCCGAGTCCTGCAGGGTCTACTGGGCAGACAACAAGAATACTCAGTATCTAGATTTGTAGAGGATGAGAACCACCACCACCCCCCCCTTTTTTTTTTTTAAACACTTCTGAGCAATTTTTCAGCAAGCTTTTCTGACAAGAATAGAGTGGCAACAGAATCATCTTCCCATCATTTCCACCACCAAAGGAGATACACAGTGGGGGGGACAGAAAAAAATAGATCATTTTTAAATGAAAGGAGTAAAAACAGTCTTGAGGAGGTATCTGTGCAGCTTTTCCTTCACTGCCACCAGACAAATCAGCTCCTCCCTGCATATTCCTTCTCAGAGAGGGAAAGAGCAGCATAGACAAACCTAGTGCTGCCTGACAAACTGTAGCCATGTTGCAGCAAGCTCTAAATTGACAGATGAGAAAGAAATCTCTTAACCCCAGCAAAAGGAAAACTTGCTTGCAGTGGTGTGGTGGACATCAAGGCAATAGCTGCCTGCAAAATCCAGGCATCACAGACATGACTCCAGTTGTCCTAGCTGGGTAAGGACCCACAGTGTAGTTGGTGGTGTCCTCTTGAAGCAGGGCCGCTATCCAGATAGCGGAGCAGGTACAAAATGAAGACCCTTGAAACCTTTAATTCTTCTCCTTTCTATCCAGCGACTTGCGACAGGGTTTGGCATTGCCTGGATCCTCGGGAGAATCCTCTATGCCCATGGCTACTACACCGGAGGTGAGTCCTTGACCTGTAGCACGCAGAAGGTGCCAGGAGATTGAATTTCCCCTGGTGGCCTCAGGGCTCTGTCCTCCTGCTCCTATCAAGGAGGAAGCATAAAGCTTCCAGTGAGGCTGTGGGGGAAAATGCTGCAGGGGTGCAGCCTGCCAAGTCTGCATTGTTCTTGTCCCGCTGACAGAAGGCACATGAATCCTACAAATAATAGCACAGGCTGAGGGTAGCTACACGCCACAAGCAGGTAACTGCTGTTGTGCCCCAAGATTAAGAACTAGTTTTTGCCTCTTTAATTTCCAGGCTGGGCTCATCTCTGAGCGATGGTATTTTATTCTATTGAGTATATATTCTCTTACCCAAGAGAAAGCGCTCAGCTGAATTCAAGTACTTCACTTCCCTTCTTCTCATACTCCTTGAAATAAAGCTATCTGGGTGGGGGTGCCTGACTTCACACCTCACTGGGCTCTGCACTGTCCCATTCCCAGAGGTTTCCTGGCCTTTCTTCCTTACAGGTGAGGACAAAGTCAGCCAAAAGCAGATGCTTGTACCACGTCCAGGGTGTGTGGGGAAGGGTGTTGGCGTTCCCGCTGCTGCATGGCAGAGCTGCCTTCTGCTGCTCCACTGATAAAACGTGTTTGTCTTTTCTTTCTAGATCCTAAGAAAAGAATGAGAGGGGCCTTTGGTTCAGCTGCACTCGTTGGACTGGTGGGGACAGGGATTTATTCAGCTCTCCAGCACCTTGGCTGGGTTGACAGCACTAACTGAGCACCTCAATGGCTGCCTAGGAGACTGAAGAGATTTTTGTCTCTTTTCAAACACTTCATTTACAATCTTTTTTTTTATTATTTTTTCCTTATCATTAAATAAAAGGAATACAATTAATTTAGATTTCATTTCTTAAGTTACAGAAGGCTTTTTTTGAGAAGTTTTGCAGCAAGCAAGGACAACTCCTGTTCTGTAGAGCCACAGAAATCTAGCTGTCACGCAGAGTTGTTGTTCTAGCTTTCAGGACTTTGGTCCCTGCAACCTAATTGCTTACCCGATACAGCAACAGCCCTGCTTTGTATCAGAATAGATTTCTGGGCCCCTTGATTCACATCGTACTGCAACAAGATGTTTCAAGCAAAATTAACATTTATTTGATTGCTAAAAAAACATTGATAAACATATAAAATTGTTTTATCATGATTATAAAGAACAAAACGGCCTTTAGAGAGTCAAATAGCTGTTACTGAAGACAAGCAGTGATCTATCACCTATGTTAGAGCCTGCTACCACTCCTGTTGTGCTGTTTTTAATATGTGTGGGGAGACAGACTGCATGGCCACAGCTGTCCCAGAAAGCATCCGCTCATTATCCCCACAATATCCTATCACCTTGGAGGTGAGACATAGGTAGAAGGGAAAAAAAATTCTGATCACTGTGAGCTAAGAAGAGGAAAAAAAAAAAAAAAAAAAGTCCCACACTTGGGACATTTTTCATTAGGGAAGAGACAGGGGTTACATCCATAGGACATCAAGGTGTCCAACAGTGTATGTATGCATTGATAGGATGATACCTGTTAAACTGACAAAAACAAACATGACTAAGGGTGGAGGATAATGCAGTGGGGGTCACAGCACACAGTGAGGGGACAGCCTGGACTGTGTCTCTGCTGCTGAGAAGCCAGTGATAGTTACCCAGTAGCAGCACAGGCTACTGATAAGACCTCATCACTGCCACCTAGCTTGAGGTTCCCACCCCAAAGAGGGTAGAGCAGAACCACCACAGACTGAGCTCCTTGTGTACATCCCCCCCCTTGCAGGATCAGCATGGTAAAAAGCTGCTCCAACCCTGCAACTCTTTTCCCCCAAGGCACTTACAATTTTAGAGCATTTCTTTATTGCTGTGTCAATGATCCACATCTCCAGCTGACAGGCAAGGGCTGACTGGTGCTACCCTGAATGGCCTCAGAGCCACTAAAACACAGACTCCACATCACCCATCTCCACGCAGACAGTCTTCAGCTGTGAGTAGTACTCGATGGCTGCCCGCCCATTCTCCCTGCCAAATCCTGCAAGGACAAGACAGAAATGAGAGTCCAGCACCAATGCAGTGCCCCTTGCATCCAGCACCTTCTGCAACTAGCACTTGGTCACACCGGCAAGAACACAAGCCATGTGCTCAGTGGCTAGTGCCCACAAATGCCACCCCACAGTGGCATTTCTGATCATCCCCAGAATAAGAACTGGTTGAGCTCAGACACAAGCAAGGCCATGTACATTAAAGCTCTTCAACTTGCTTTCTTACACAGAGCTCTAGCTGAAACTCCAGCTTCCTTAAGAGCCCCCAGCGTGGCATTCATTTCTTAGGGCACAACAGAGTGTCCTGCTGTCCCCCAAGAGCCCACTCACACCTGCCATCACAGAAACATCCCCACCCCCTGCGCACAGGGGAACATGTTTCACGTTCCCTGGGCCACAGCTTACCTGATGATTTGTATCCTCCGAAAGGCAGTTCCACAGGGCTGATGTTGTAGTTGTTAATGAAACACATTCCAGCCTTGAGAGCAGCCACTACCCTGTGAGCCTTCTGGATATCCCTGCCAGAAAAGGGCAATTCAGCTGGAGCCTCTCCTTCCCTCCTCTCCTCCCAAGCCTGCTGGCCCTTTGAGAAAGGCTACAAGATCCCCAACAATGTCACCAACAGGTGCCTTCTGGGGCCTCATCTACCCTCCTCTTTCTTTAGCCGCTCAAAGGATGTGGCACCTATTCCCAGGGACATTCAAAATGGCATTTGAGATACAGAGGGCACACCAAGGACACCAGCAAGCAGGCTATGGCAGACAACCCCCTGTGCACTTTCAGAAGTGTGGCAGATTCCAGAAGCCCATCCTTTAGAGACGCAGGAAGGAGGCCAGCAGGCCAAGCATGGACTGGTAAGAGTCTGAAGGACAGCTGGGCCCACCTAACCCTTCAGGACAAGCTGCAAAGAGATGTGCAGGCATTTACAAAGTGCCCTTCTGATATTTCTTCTCAGTAGCCTCCCCTGGAAGAGGAGATCCATGCCCATGCCAGACACTGCAAGAGGTTTATCAAGCTGCTGCAGTCCTACCCCTCTCCAGGCTGCTTCCCACAACAGCCCCACTCCCCCACTGTACCTGGTGAAGACACCACCTGCCAGGCCAAATTTAGTGTTGTTGGCTCTTTCCACAACTTCCTCTTCTGTGTCAAATGGCAGGATGGACATGACAGGTCCAAAGATCTCTTCCTTCACGCACGTCATGTCATCCGTGCAGTTCCCTAGAAGCAGGGCACACAAGCTTGAAGAGGAAGAGCTGCTGGCTGGTCCACCCCGTTCAGCAGCCCACACAACCTTCTAAGAAGTACTTGGTACTGCACAGCCCCCTCTGCCCCGGCTTGGCTGGCAGAGAAAGAAATCCCCTCATGAATTTCAAGGTAGCAGGGGCATTAGCTGCGTGTCTCATCAGACCCTCCAACAGCAGAAACCTGGTTGTGTGCAGTCTCCTACATGCCTGAGCTATTTCTACTACATTTATACTAGTCCAGACAGACAAGGACAGAGAGGGGCTGCACTGAACACAGTTTTTCCTATAAGGAACTGATCTCAGCAGCATGGTGCCACTATCCACCCATATAGAAGAATGTATCACCACGAATAGGAAGGATCATACCTAGCACACAGGGTCGCATGTAGTAGCCATTCTTCAGCTTTGGGTCATCTGGTACGTACAGGTCGCCACCACACAGCACCTTTGCCCCCTTGGAAAAGAGCCAAGCAGAAGGTAGACACACAAGCCCAGCAGCACCCTGCCCAGCTACAGCAGCTCTGGCTGGCCCCACACAACTGATTCATTGCCCAACACACCCAATTGGGGAACTGAGGAGTTAAATGGTAAACAAGGAGCCTGCAGTTAAACTCTACCCCGCAAGGGCTCTTGGAGATGATGACCAAGTTTAGATTCTTACTCGCAATCCATCCTAAAGGTCCAAACAATGCTGGTTTGGGGCACAAGTCTCACAGGGGACGATGTAGGTGGGAGGGAAGCAACTAAACCTGGAAGCAGATCCTCAGCCGGCATCACATCAACTTCCACACCTTCGCCCAGTGTGATCTCCTTCATTAGCAAGTCAGTCAGTGCCTTAGGACTCCACTTGGAAAGAAACACCCTTCCCATGAGATACACTGCTTTGGGGATGACAGGTTTCACTTCACTTTCCCCACATCTCCCTCTGCAGCACTCTTCTTGTTCCCAAATCCTAGTTTACCCTCTCCTGGCTTTACTCACACCTCTCCTTTTACAGCATATCTTCCAAAATAGGTAGTCATACAGCTAGTGCTGACATTTAAGGCATTCTTTACACTTTACAATAAAAATGTGGAGAAAAAAAAAAAAAGGCAAATGAAAACTGAATAAATCTTTTTGTCATTACCAAGATTGTTCCCAGCAACCTGCAAATGTAGGTGGGCACTGTTGCTTTAGATGCCTTTCAACCTTACTAAGCTCCTTCTGCAACCAACAAAAACTGGAAGCTGAGATGACAACCAAATGTGTAACATGTCACTATGGCTTATAAAAGCAACCAGCCAGACTGTATGGATTCATCCATTTTACACACTGCAATACTGGGTATCCCACCACCTGCATAGCTTCACAACAGCAGGATCTGAAACACAACATCACCTTCAACTCTGATTCAGAGATGTGCGCTAGGTCACCTTTAATCTAGTGACTCTCAAGATACCTTCCAAGTAATCCCATCAGAGCAAGAAAAAAACCCTATTTGGGAAGGCATGGGACAGGGGAGGGAGCTGCTGGTCTGTGTGTCACACCCAAACCAGACATTTCTGGGCAGTCTCAGGGCAGCGTCACGTTCTCACCTGCTCCTTTGCCTGCTTGATGAAGCCCTGCACGCGGTCCAGGTGTGGCCGGTTGATAAGGGCTCCCATTCGTGTGTCTTCCAGAAGCGGGTCTCCCACTTGGATTTTCTGCGTGCGTTTCACCACCTCCTTTGTGAAGGCATCCAGTATTTCCCTCTGCACGAACACCCGCGTGCCGTTACAGCACACCTGAGAGAAGGAACAGGCTGCTCAGGATAACACACACAACTCCCAGTCCTTCCCTGCAAGGCTGCTGCTATAGAGAAGCCCAGAGAAACCTCCCCACAGCAGCTAACACAGACAGCTTGTCCCTGAGGGCGATGAAGACTGGATTATCCTGTCTGGTCATGGTTGCACTCCGCAGTACCACGATGGTACTGATGCCACCAAGCGGCAAAAACGTAGGAAGTCACCAGCAGGAGGTGACTTGAGCTGACTGCTCCATTGCCACAAGTGACCCACGTAACACAGCTTGCCAGAAAAATTCCGTAAAACCTGCAGCACACGTGGAGACACCAAAACTGGGACAAAGCCCCTCTGGCATTCCTCACTGCCCAAGGCTGATGCAACTTGTCAAGATGGCTCTGCTGCCCATTTTTTTTTCCCCACACCAGCCCCATCATGGCGAGGACAGACACACACCTCTCCCTGCGTGAGGAAGTTGGCCATGAGGGCTCCATTCACCGCATTCTCCAGGACACTGTCTGAGAAGATGATGAGGGGGGATTTGCCTCCCAGCTCCAGGGTGACTGGCTTGATCCCTTTGGCTGCCATCTCCATGATCTGATGGAAACAAGGACAGAAGGGGAGACTGGAGGGAGGAAAGAGGCACCCGAGGGGAGAGTTTCTACATGCCCAGGGACCTTCAGGAAAAACAGAAATAACTCTAGTGTGCACAAAGGGTAAGTTGGGATTTCTGGACTCGTTTAGTCCAGACTGAGGACAGTCTTGGAGTTTTTATTTTAGGTAAAAACACACATAATCTGAAGAGTCATTGCAGGAAATTGTACATTCAGCATAAGCCCATTCAAGCAACAACATTTCCCCTCCGCCAAATCATAATTTATTTAAAAAAAAATAAGGGACTTTATTCACTTAATTTTTTGAAGAAGAAATTCTAGGTGACAAACTCACAGACACTAACTTTGAGTCCCTTACCCAAGGCAAGGTGCCCTTACCTTGACGCCAGTTGGCACACTGCCAGTGAAAGAGATTTTGGCCACATCTGGGTGGTGACAGAGGAACTGGCCGGTGGCCACTCCACCCTGCACCACGTTGAAGAGCCCTTTGGGCACACCAGCCTCCGTGAAGATCTCTGCCAGCCTCACCACCGAAATAGGGGTGAAGGGAGAGGGCTTGAAGACCATAGCGTTGCCTAGGGGAACACAAAGAGAGGCAAAGTGGGGTTAAACACCCAAACTGCTTTAGGGGAATTTTAAAAAAAGGTCATGAATTTGTCACTGCAAATCCCGAGAGACCCCTCGCAGACTTTCAACTGACCACTCCGCAAGCACTGAAATGGGACAACTGCACCTTCCTGCTGGGAAGAGCTGGGGGACACTGGGTGTTTGGTCCTGCCCTGCAGACTTTCCCAGAGACCCTTCCTCCTCTGGTACAAAGCCAAGCAACCAGCTTTTTTGCTGATGCCTTCTCTATTCTCTTAGCACCTGCTGTATCCTCATTTCCATTTCCTTTCCCTTCCTGCAAGGGGAATAGCCTGAAGGGTCCTCTAATGCTTCAGTAGATCCTCAAGGAACTCCTAGACACTGCAGCTTTATCCCCCACACCGCTTTGCCCCAAAGGATCCCTTGGCCTTAAGGAGAATTTTGCATGGGGAGAAGGTCTCAGTTACCACAAGCCAAGGCTGGGGCAGATTTCCAGCAAGCAATCTGGAAAGGGTAATTCCAGGCTCCAATCCCAACACAAACGCCAAGTGGCTCTCTCCTTGTGTATCCAAAGGATCCCCCGGGAAGCTGGATGTGTTCACCTGCATAGAAGAAAACACACAGAAAGTAGAGAAGAACACAGCCGCTTCTTGTATTATTAAAGCTGCAGGGGACAGATCTCACTCCAGAATTGGAACACATGGTTTTTACCCCACCAAGGTCACTAAAGGCACACAAGAACCCACAAAACACAGAAGTGCCAGGTAGAGATCTCTGAGAACCCTTCTGAGATTTTCCAAAATAATCAGGTTTTTCTTACGACAAACCAACAGCAAAGATCCTCTTGTACCACGGAAGCTACCAAGAGAGGTTTGTGGCATTGCAGAGGCTACGTATTAAACTCCAATAAAGTTCTCACCAGCTAGAGATCCTGCCAGTCCTGCGTAATACTCCAAGCACTGCCAAGATATGTCAATGTCCACTCTGGCTTCGAAGATGGATTTCCCGTTGTTGATGGTTTCCAAGGTGGCAATTTCATCCCTCTGCTCCTGTGAGGGTAGTAATATGACAAAATATCAGGAAAGCAACTGACAATGCTCCACAGGCAGAGAGCTGCTTCCCAAGCGGGCAAGTCCCAAGGCCAGTTTGCCATCAGTACCACCCAGTCCTCTCTAAAAGGGACATTCCCCATTGCTACTTATCAATTTGCCAGTCACAAAGGAGTGGTCACAGAGGAATGTCAAACAGATAACTGCTGCAGTCCCTCACCAGCGCCCAGTCTTGCTTAACATCCCTGTTTATCTAAAAGATCAGCAAACCTGCATTGAGAAGCAGCCTAGTAAACAGTGAGTAGAGTTCACAGAGCCAAACTGGAAGGCATAGCAAGGAGCAAGACCAAAATGAATTCAGAGAACTGAGTGAAGGCTGGACAAACCAACACAGCTGGGAAGTCTGGCACATACAGAAATTTTAGGAGAAACACGTTTCCTCTTTCTGCCACAAACACACACTGGAAGTCCATTTTCTTACAGGTCAGCGCTTTGAGGGGGAGAGTCACTCTGATGTCCAACAGCACACAAGCTCACAAAGGAATCTGTGCTAAAGCTAACTTATTTCTACTCTCCCTCGTGCGTGTTATCTAGTGTCTAACAAAAACACAACATTCCCGTGATTTCACTGCTGAAACAAAACATTGGTCACATGACAACAGTGCCTGAGAAGCTGGAAGCTCAACGCCCTGACAGGCACTTTTGGCTCTGAAGTCGCATACAGTGAGACAATCTTTGGGCTCATGAAAAGCATTTTCACCCTCGTGAGATCTTGGCTGGACAGCTTCAGTTTTATGTCTTCTAACAGAATTAAGTAAACATGGATCTGGAGTACAAGCAGTATTTGAACTCAAGTATGCAGTGTTTCAGAAAGAAGACTTCAGACAAAAATAAGGCAGAGGGAAAAGAGCCCAGGGAAGGCTTTACACAGCAAAGATAAAAAAGATAAAGAAGAAACTAAGTCTGAATAGTAGGGTAAGCCTGGCTGCTCTGCCCAAGACAACCTACTGCCTGTGCTGGTCAAAGGTGGTTTTTAACCCTTGCGCTCCTCCTGGAAACACAGCCGCCGTAGGCCGCGTGGCGGCCACGTCCATCCACGGGAAAGCTCAGAGACAAAACCAGACCTCTCCAAAACAGGGGACAGGCTCCTGCAACGTACCCGGATAATCCTGGCAGCCTCCAGCAGCACCCTGCTGCGCTCCATGCCCGACAGCTGGCTCCATACTTTAAAGGCTGCCTTTGCACTCTGCACAGCCAGGTCGACCTCCTTCTCCCCGGAGCAGGGAAGCTTGCTTATCACTCGGCCTGAGCACATTTAACAGGAAAAAAACATGGATGTCTCAGCAGAAAAGCACAAAAGAATAGGGTTCATCAGCCTTTATTCACTCTTGCATTGCAACCTAGAGATTTCAGTGTGATCACGCTAAAGAGAGATAGCTCCCAATAGTCCCTAAAATTATTTGGGGGTTGTTGTGTTTTTGTTTTGTTTTTTAGAAGAGACCGTCATTCAGCTGGTCTGAATTAAAAGATTTGCTGTTCTCCACAGCAAAGTGCTAATCACTCATTAACCTTGGTATCACAAATTTCCTTGAGTTTATTGTATTTCAGGACACATTTTCAGGACTCCGTTACACATTCCTCAGTAGGGTTAAACAGTCTTTAGACTAACCCTGCAGAAACCCAGACAGCTCCAGGACAAAAAGAAAATGCAACTCGACTTTTACGAGTCGAGCGCTGACATGCTGCAGTTTGGCTCTGTTTCTTCGTTTAAATCAGGGCCCTCGCCAGGTTCAGGCTTTTACTTTGAGCAACAACTACGAGCACGTTCTGCCACAGAGGTACTGACAGGCTGCAGAGGGAAGGCAAACACAGGCACCAAAGCGGCAGGAGAGTCAGGATGCCCACGCACACGGCTGCATCCCCAGCGTGTCCCCAGGGGACACGGAGACCGCGCGGCCCCTCGAGGTCCGGCTCGGGGCTACCTGTGGCCGGCTCGTAGACATCCTCGCTGTGCCCGCCGTCGAGCGGCTGGACGCGGGCGCCGTCGCGGTAGTTGAGGGGCTGCTGGAGGACGAAGGTGCCCGTGGTGCTCATGGCGAGGCCGGGGAGCAGGGAGCGGAGCTGCGGCCGCAGCTTGGACAGCGTCAGCATCGACCAGGGCAGCGCTGCCGGCAGAGACGGGCGGCTCGGCACGGGCACAGGGAGCCCCGGGACCCGCGGCCCAGCCCCACGGCGGGGCCTTCGCAGCCTCGCGGAGAGGGCCGCAGGAGCCGCGGGACCCGCGGCCCAGCACGGAGGGGACCACGGCGCCTCCTACCCCGCGTCGGGGGGGGACACGATACCCCACGGGATCCCACAGCCCCCGAGGGGATACGACAAACCACGGAGACCCGGAGTCCCACGGGGGCACGCAAGGACCCCCGGGGAGAGCCCAGGGCCCCGCGCGGGGACGCGGCAACGGCCGGGGAGCCCCCAGAGCCGCCGCGCGGCCCGGCGCCCTCACCGCTCCGCGCCGCGATCGCG
>WBNA01000354.1:20423-41476 GCA_013398345.1 Nothocercus nigrocapillus
GCCGCGCGCGCCCTGCGGCGGCCGCTGCCCGTCCCTCGGCCTCGCTCGGCGTTTCCCCGGGGATGAGGGGCAGCCGGCAGCGCCCCGCGGCAGAGCACAGGGGCCCACAGCCCGCCTGTCTCCACGTGCCCTCCCGGCTCACCGGGAGCCCCTGGGTTATCACTGCATGAGGACGTAAGGGTGAGGAGCACTCGGCATAGCTTGGCTCCATGGGAAGAAAGGAAAAAAAAAAATAAAAATAAATAAATACCTGCCATTGTTAAGGCAGAGCAGAACAGGATGGCACAGACAGACATCCATCTTCCTACTTCTGGGGACAAACCATCCACTCCAGGAAAACTCACTAGAGACTTCAGGGATCTCGGCAGGGGCAAGGCCTCTTGGTGGGGGAAACCATGAGTGCCTTTTGCTGAAATAATGACAGCAACTTCACCTCTGCTTCGCTTCTCAGCCCGGCCCGTCCATGACACCGCTCCTTCTATCCCAGGTATTCCGATGTTTTGAAAGCCTTCTCACCACAGAAATTATTTCACAAACCTCTACTATGCAGCTTCTAGTATGGTCATCTGTACAAGCTTCTGGTAACTACTGCCAGGGAGAGGACCTGAGATTACACTTCAGTTTGTAAAAAAGTTTAAAATGGACACAAACCAGTCTCAAGCAGCGTGCAAGGTGACTGAGGGAGCACTATGCACCACCAGAGAGCAGCAACACCCTCTGCATCAACAGCCCACAGCAGTCAAACCTCTTCAGAGGTGACTGTAGTTATTTACCTCGATATGTACGTACACATTTTATAGTTATCCATGAAACTTTTCTTCCTCCAAACTAGAGTCTTCATGTAGTCATGTTTTTCACAGAAGTTTGTAGATTCTTAGAATTGAAACCTTTAGTGGCCTAAGTTAGGAAAACATTCTTCTCTGTGTTATAATGATTAACCACCACCAGGGAATGATTATATCAAGCTCAGAGGTGACAAGAGAAAGCAAGCAGAATCTAGCAAGCCTGGTAATTTTCAGATGACCTTCGGACATGGCAAAGGCTTCCCTGCAAAGTGACAGAAGTGTGGTGCAATATAGGTGCATTTCAGAATACACAGCAGATTTGCTGAGGGCAGAGTCTGTGCAACAGCACTGGGCAAATTTACCATAGGACACATTTCCCAATTCATAAAGGTGCAGTTTGACATCACTCCTAATCAGATTTGGCTGTTACAGTTCCCCACCCATCCTCTTGAATCTGACAACAATATGCTGCAAAATAAATTAATTTATCAAAGCCAATCCATAGAAGAAAGGCTGGAGTGTTTCTGGCTAGCTAGCTTTGTCATGGGACCAGCTCTTTGAGCCAGCAGCACCTAACAACGCAAACATGAATTGCCCCACCAGGGTTGCTCCTTGTGGGAGTTTGGCCACACCAGACAAGATGGAATGTCAAAAATCCTGCCTTAGAGCCTGACATTCCCAGACTAGGTAGATCACAGTACAACCTACACATTCCTTAACCTGTCTGATACTCATTTTTGAAGTGTATAATGCTGCCTCAAGGTCTAGCACCCACAGAGGATTTAAGTACACCTGTAAGAGTACCCCATGCTTAATATTATTACCCCAATATTTAGTATGTGGGACAAATGCACAGGCACTACACTGCCAAGGGGTTGAGATTTATTCCCTTGCCATGCATCTAGTTAAACACCCCTAGAAAGAGGTTCCAGATTACATATTTGTGGTCACAGAAGCAGGGAAGCAACAGTCCCTATGACCACTGCAAAGCTCTAGAATTACTGCCAGCCTAACTTCAGTGTGGCAACAAGATTTATTCTCCCCTTTCAAGGGCTCTGTCCAATAAAACTGTACAGGTAATTATTTGACAAAATAGAACACAACACAGGGGCTTCCTAGAAATACCTGAATATGTCTAAACAACTTAAATGGAAGCACTTTAATGCCACAGAAAGCTCCATGAGGTTATACTTTGCCAAAAAAAATAGGATGACAACACATCCAGAATCTCATAACATCCAAGCAGCCCTGTGCAGCAAGGCACAGGGACTGGTTCCTGCACCTCTGGTCACCTGAGCCAACAAAAAGCCTCATCCTCAACACTGCAAGTTTTATAAAAGTAACTACACCTATCTGCCTAGCTCCATAGGACCCAGGGTTCTAGCCAGTGCAGCTAAGACATGAGGGACAAGTCACAGTATTTCCCTGATTTTCTAAATTGGCTACTTTACAGTTTTATATTTTTACCAAGTTGACTTCCATGACACAAACTAAATCAACTGTGCCCTCTCAAATCAAAATAGTTCTACTGGTGGCACAATTAAGAGACATCTAGATCATCATGCCCATACCATTTATTTCTCAGATATCAGAAACAAAAGGGCAAGTTATCTTTGAGAACTGTGTGGATGAGCAAACAGCTGCTGGCACAATACTCTATGCAAGACATGCCCAAAACTGCGGCCAATGCTCCGAAGGCCGTTTTTGAACGAGAACCCTCCTGTAGAATCCAATCTTGTTATTCCCTGAAGACAGTCTGGTGCAGCTGCCAGCTGTGCTGGAGGTTGTGGCCACAGCTTTAGGAGAACTTCCCTGCCTGGGGTGGTGGGCCAAGGAAGCCCCCTGCTTGCTTAGTGGCAGCCCGGGAAGGAGCAAGGCCAAGCATCTTCTGGATGTTCTGCAAAAAAACAAGAACAAAACAGCAGGACCATGTAACACCGTGCCATGACAAATGAGCCAAAGGAGAAGAAATTCCCGTTCTGCTCACAAATACAGCTTTCCCACTAGCTTCAACAGATACTTAGCCTTATCAATGTGCCTAATACACAATGGGGCTCTTCCCAGAGAAGGAAAAAAAACAAACAAAAAAACATGAAACAAAACTGCAGAACCAAACAACTATCTATAATGGCTACAAATAAAGCAGGGCCCATGCTCCTCCAGTTTCCTTCCCTCCCAAAAAAACCCCAAACGTCCTGCAGCTAAATTAACATTTCAGCTGAAGATGGTGACCAGATCCTTTTCAACCTCCTGCTGCACAAGAGGTAGTTGATTAGAAGATACACAGATTGTCTTGTCACAGATTGGTTTGAATCCATCCACAGTAAACTCTGCAATTTAGCTGCAATGCACACACAGGAGCAGGCTCCCAACATCTGTTTGCAGGCTGTAACAAAACAGCTTTCAGGTTTCACAAGGTCCAGAAACCACGATCAGTTTGAGGCTCTGCAAACCAGCAAGGAAGGTTCTCACATAATGCAGTGTGAAATTGGGTCAGAGAAAGTGCCAAATTCAAGCCAGAAGTTTAGGCACAATTAACAAGTGCTAATGATACAAACAGGATTGCAAGAGACATGCAGCATAGACATATGTAGCAAAACAAAAATGACTATTTAAATGAACTCCGCTGCATTCTCATGTGCTAGAAAAGTCACACTTGAGCAAGGTGTTTCAGTACAAAGTGACAAAAAAAATGAAGTAGCAGAGTTAAGGAACTAACTATAAATCTCACAGCAGAATGTCTTAAAATTCAAAACATTTCTTAGTCTAGTGAAACTCCTTTTAAAATTTGTAACAGTATCTATGAAAAGAGCTACCCATTCTTTAGGTTGCATCCTTCACTGTAAATAACTAATGCTCCCAATGTCACTTATGCAGTTCTGGCAAAAGATAGAAAACTGATGCAAATGAAAATGGCCATGCTCTTCATCAGCAGCTGAGTACTCACTTCCCAGAAGTGTGCCTCTCTTCAAACCTCAATGAAGAAAAAAGAATCATTTTGGGCACAAACTATGGAAAGGAAGTTGTTAGCCCACCTTGAAGGCTTCAGCCACCCGCTAGTCTGTGCTGCAGCACCATGTTGTGCCTCAGTGGTCCCACGCATGCAGGGAAGATGCATTTAAGTCTTGCCTGGAAGGAGTCAGACTTGTAACTCAGGGGCTGCACCACACAGATACAGCTCAACTGTTTCCAGCCCTACACAGGCAGTGGAAAGAGTCCAGCCACATTTCTGTGGTACTGCCTTTCAAGCCCAGACAGACCAAAATTGTATCCTACAAAGCCATTTTGACTCTCTGTCCACAGCAGTTACATCTGTGGCCTGCACAAGTCAGCGCAGGCAGTGGTAACTGAAGGTATAAAGGAGAGCATTTCACAGTGGAAGGCTCCCTCCTGTGGTTCCCCTTCTCAAAGTTCAGCCAAAAAAGGACAAAACGGAGAAAGCGAGTGGCCTCATGCATGGATTCAGCAGCAGAGGGTGCTGCAGAGTCACAGCCAGCAGGACTGGGATTCTGCCACACAGGAGCCAGCAAAGCTAGAGCAGAGATCCCAGCAGAGCAGCAGCGGGATCAGACAGCATGCACTACCTCCTGCCCTGTCCTTTAAGCAATCCTACTCTACCAGCTTGCAAGGGATGACAGTCCACGTGGATTCAAGCCACCCTCGCCAGCATTATCCTTCCACACTGTCCCCTCTTGGCTAGGGAGGGCAGCTAGCCTCATGTACTAGCGGCAGGGACCGTTTTTGTGGACAGCAATCCCTCTGTGCACAGAGCTGGGATGGGGCAGGGCCCAGCAGAAAGCCCACACGCCATGCTCTGCATTACACTGGGATGCTTCCAACACAGACAGGACCATCACCTTCAGGAACAGAGAGAAGATGACAAAACCTAAGCGTACAAATTGCTCATCTGAGCTCTTTTGAACCACTAATGGGAGCTCCATTAGTGGTTCCTCCATGGGAGGAACCCCATTAGTGGCTCCTCCATGGGAGCTGCTTCTGTCTTCAAACCAGAGATGAGGCAATGAGTAGTTCCCTGCTCCAAGATCAGGCTGTGTGGAGAAGCACACTCACGGCAGTAAGTACTGGCTTTTCCCACTAGGAGCACATTTCAGAGAGGAGAGACCTAATCTACAGTGCAGGCTTGTGTGGAAAGGAAGTGAAGACCGGCAGGCTCCTGAGGAACAGCAGCAAGCTCCTCTTCACAGGTGCTGGCTGGGAGCAGAGCACAGAGGATGCAACCCTGACAGTGCCTCACACCCAGTAACAGACTTTCCCACATGAAACCCAACAATTCAAGGACCCCTGGAGGGCCTCGCCCAACAACCCTCCTCCCTCCAAACAGGAAGGCAGGAGGAACTAGGGGACAGGATTTACGTGCCAGGGAGAGTTGGGAATAGCGCAAAGGAAGTTACTCACTACGTTTTGACTATTTCGGGAGATGCTGGCCAGGTCACAGGCAACAAGCTTTCCAGTCCGTGTTTGAAGAGTTTATTATCCCCATGCGAAGAGGCTGCCTGATGCTGCTACTGCCCATCTCATTGCCAGTTTAATTACCAGCCAGTTGGTTTCTCCCCATCCTTACACTCCCCTGCATCTCCCCCAGGACTGCTGGTCTTTCACATACACAGGAGTTCCTCTCCACGTAAGACCCCGCAGGGATGTGTCTTCACATCTTCTGCCTTCAGGGCCTCCTGGTTCTAGGAGAAACTTGAGGGTTTTAAGGTCTCTAACTCGCTTGCAAACCTGTTGTCTGGCTTCTCCTACACTTCTGTTACTCCCTCTGCCACAGCAAAACAGACACTCAGTCCCACACAACCTCTCCTCCCTGGGAGCAAAAGCTCTTTTGAAGCTGACTTGGCAAGATTTCCCCTTTGACACACAGTTGGACTCAGAGGGTCATGAAGCTTTCACCTCCATGGTCATAGCATTGGAAGCAAATTTTTGGCAGTATTTTAAGCCCATAATTGCTTTCTGCCCCTCTCCAGTGGCCTCTCACACCTCCTCAAAGCTCTTTTCCCAACACTGTTATGTAAAGTTCCTCCAAACAGCAATAAAACCAGTAGCAAGATGCCAGCAGTCATAGCTTCTGTTCCCAGCTCCTGCACAAACTAACATAGCTGGTGTTTGCCCTTCACTCCACAGGCAAGATAACAAAACTTAGAACTGTCTAGCTGACGTGCAAGTATAATTAGCTATAATTGTGTAAATAAAGAAGCGCTATTAAGTCTACACACCACATATCCTCAGAGCAGAAACACTTTTCTCCAAAGCAGTAAATTGGCTAATGCCCCCCAATACACACACCTCCCCACAGGGCCATTAGCAGGAACTCTTCTACACAAGGACAATTATTTGCCAGATTTTCTCTTGAAATTCTATTCAAAAGCTCAGAGTTTCTCTCCAAAAGTGGAGTACTCCGCCACCCAGTTCATCTGTCTACTCATCTCACAAGAGACAACAGCAGGAAATGCCCAGGACTACAGTTAACCACAAGAATTGTATTTTTGAACAAAAAAGTCCAAGGGATTTTTTTCAGCAATAGAGTTCTCCAATCAAGCCACCAGTGCAGAAAAACCTTGCACACAGTGCTCTTTGGTTTCACATAAGAACCTGTAGCACAGAAAAGAAGGGATTTTCCACATTATAGACAAGAACAGAACCACACAAGATTGCCTGAAGCAGCATCCCAAGAAGTCAGGGAGGTCATCCAAGCAGTTGAAAATGCCTCATTTCTTTCAAAGCAGCATTCACTTTTCCAGTTACTAGCAAGTGAAACAGGATTTGTTTCGGAGAACACAACAAGGAAGCCCCTGGTCTTTGCCTCTGCACTTGGCCCTGCTTTGAGCAGGAGGTGATGGACCAGATGACCTCCAGATATCCATTATTCACTTTCACACAGGACCAGACAAATGCATTTCAACTTAAGCACCCATTGTGGAGAATTTGATTCATTAGCATGCACTTTATGACTAAAGGAGCTAACTTTCTATTATTCAGCTGCTTCATCAAGCTCACCCAAGCTTCTGTCAGCAGCTGGCATAACATGTCACTTCCCTTTGCTGCTCTGCTTTATGCCTTTAAGTCTCTTAGCACTCCCTAAGGAAAAACCAACAAGTCTGTCAAGCAGAAAAGCAGCAAGAATTCAGGAAGTGAATCAAAGAAAGGGAAAACAGAAAAGCAGATAATTTGCAGCTAATTGCACCAGCACCCATCCAATCCCCAGAGTTTACTAACTTCTCCCCAGCACTCCCTGGGGAAACATGGCAAACAAACTGCCTTCTCTCTCTCTCTCTCCCTCCCTGAAAGCACCCACTTGTCCTCACCAAATGACCTTCGGTCAGTTAAATCCTGACCTCAACACACCACCACTGCTAAACACAAGCATCATCCAGCTGAGTAACACAGCCTATACCTGACCACATACCTTATCCTGGAAGATGCTGCTCTTTTGCAAAAGATGGGACTAACCAGATTTATTGGACAGTTATGGGTGACCTACTCTTGGATTATCACACCAGTCCCTCTTTGAGGTGCATTCCTCAAACAGAGGCTCTACTCAAAAGTAAGGTTCTTAAGACTGAAAACTCAGGTAAAAAACAGAAGGACAAAAGTTAAAGCACAAATTAACTCTTTCCCCATTTTTCTAACAAATGTATGGACTGATTGAGCATTTACAGTAAGGAAGATTTGCCCCCAAAGATGCAATATTTCTCTCTTCTCAGTGGCTCTTCTTTATGGGTTTTGCTCAGTTCAGGCATTGAGAAGACTGCACTCACCTGTCTGATAGACATCGTGCAGAGAATGTAGAGAAAGATGAAGGAGCAGTCGGTGTAATCCTCACCCAGAAGGTTGCGGTGGGATAAGCCCTGAATGTATGAGAGGGGGATAAAAGGAAGCTTCGCCACCACACGGCCATCAAATCTGGAAAAGAAAGAGCAGGATCACAGCTGGGAAAGAACTGGGAACAGCAGCAGAGTCCTTGGCTTTAGAATAAACAAGTATCCATAGACCATCAGAGTAGACAAGACCACATATAAGGCTGGAAAAGCCACAGTGAGTTCCACAACCCACCTCTACCTACACTACACTAAGGAGACCAGTTCCTCCCTCACACAGGCCTCTACTCCAGATTATCCCCTCATCTGAAGATTAAATAAGGCTTCTCTGCAACAGTTTTACCCTGGAAAGAGACAAGGCGTTTCAGTGATTTGCAAGCAATCAGTTGGACAAACTTGGTTGGTGTTTTGGCTTTTAAATAAAAAAGGATAAGTAAATGGCAAAAGCAACAGATTGCTCCCTAGAACATGGTCAACACTTGACTAAAAGATGGAAGACTATCAGTGTGCTCTAATGCAGTCACTGCAAGAAGATGAACTCTTTAAGCAGCACATAAACCAAGCGTTTTTCTTCCACAGAGCAACTATATTTCTCAGCACAAAAATGTGTACAATAATCACTGAGAATGCTTTTTAATACCAAGAGCCTTAGCTCTGAAACAGGCAGTGCAGAGGCAGGATGCATCTGACTACTCCAAGCTCCTCATCCTGCTCCTGGAGCATGTCCAGCTCTGCATTCCAGTCCAACAGGCAAAGTGTGAATTCTGGCCAGTTTGCAAAGATTCTTCCAAACACAGACAGTCCACCCAGCCTTTTGAAGTAAAGTGTGTACGCTGCCTCATCAGCATGTGCACATTAGGATGTTATTTTCTCTTCAAGCACTGATTTGAACAGGTGTTTCTTGTTTCAAGCAATCCTAAATGAGCACTCTTTCCTGTGAAGCTGCATTCACACAGCTAGAGCTCAAACACATGCCAACTTTGTTTACATCTCACAGGCAGTTTGGCAGGAGACCTAGGAACGGATGTTTATCTCCCTGTAACATCCCCCAGCGGTTTCAAATTCTGTGTTATTCCTGCTGTGAGAATGACAAGTATTCCAGCAGTAGCACCCTGAGGTACCTGCTTTTCCTTCCAGCAGGTTTTCACAGTTATCAGGAAGTACTGGAATGTGTAGTTCAGGAAAAGAATACAACAGGGGTTCAGAACTGATTGTATTAAGACATTCTTGACAAAAGAGAGACACACAGAAGCTAATCTCCTTTCCATGAGGAAGTGCATCTTCTTGGAGTCATCCCCACCACACTATCACCCCACTGCAGATTTCCCTGCCCCAAAAGACCTTATAAGCCACAAGAGTCATTCAGTTGCCCATCTTCATTTAGCATTCTGCTTTTTGGGTTTAAACCTGCCTTTTTGATACTTAGAATCATAGAATCATGTAGTTGTTGTCTCTGGTGAATGATCCAAGTATGGACTTTGTTTGATCCACTGGGTAGTGTTAAAATGGATAACATTGGAATTCATGTATGTTTATCCTGTAAATGTAATCTCTCTTCTGAAACCTGAATGAAATCTTGGTAAATCAATAAGGAACAGTTGCAGATAGGATGCAGATTCTGCTATGTAATATGTAGAGAAGTCTGGACTGCAGATGACTACATAAATTAAATGCTGTTCCTTGGATTAATACATTACCATGGTCTTAGACCGCCAAATAATGTTTCTCTAATTTGTCTGCACTTAGTTTAGCATATGAGGTGACCATTTAAGACAACAGAATTGAGATTGCACAGATCTCTGAATGACACTTATTAATGTTTTAGTGAGGTCTTTCTTTTTTTTTTTAAGGTGTCCTTTCTGTGTGGTCCACCCCACAACCCATTACCTACATTGTAAGAAATCAAGCCAATTACAGTAATTACCTTTTAGACTGCTGTCTCCTGAGCATGTGGCCCAGGTGAGGTGCCTAGTCACAGCAGCTGAGTGCCTGCATCATACATGTATGCCTGCTCCTTTTGTCCCCTAAAACAGTGAATTTGTCCAAGAACAAAAAGGTGGATTTTTATAAGGTCATTACACATTGAAGGTGGGTCCATACAGGATTTAACCAAGATCAGTTCCTTCCTAAAGCTTTTAAAGAATTTAGTCATTAACATTGTCAATCACAGCATCCTTCAAACTGCCTCAGAACTGCATTCTCCTACTCCACTAAACTAGACGGTGTAGGTGATTTGAAAGTCTGGCACCCAAAGAGCTGGGCAAACATTTTAATGCCCCAGATGCAGCTCTATAAGCCATGGTGCCACCCTGACACCTGGGCACATGCCTGAAAATGCATTGCCACCCCCTCTCAGAACTGCAGTTAAATGAGACAACCATAACCAAAGATTGTACCCCACATTTACAGTCCTTCAGTGCTACATTTCTCTGCTTAGCTTCATAGCTTTCCATAGAAGGTTGATGCTGAAGTCTCACTAAATAAGAGCCCACACAGAGGCAGTCATGCTATCACATCACTCCCAATTTATCCACACACTGCTCTGTAGTAAGAATTCACTGTCTTGGGACAGCTAGCAGAAAAGCCAAAACCTTTGGCATCCAAGAATGGGAAGACAACAACTCCTGTTTACAGGATAAGCAGACTACCCAGATATTGCATAGTCTCCCAGTGTTTAAGTGGTGCCTAGATTGCATTCAAGAGCTCCAGGATGCAATGTCTCATCTCAAGCAGAACAGCAGCATGCTGCGATCAAACCACTGCATCTTCATTTGAAATATTGATCCATTTATACAAAGACCACTTAAGAATTCTTTGATTGACCGCATCATCACTAAAACTTCAATTGATAGAGAAGCAAGGAAGAATATACTCTCATGAGAGCTTAAAAAAAATCAGAAAATTGATACTTACATAGAGTTAAACATTCCCATCAATGCAGTGAAGCAGAAGCCAATGGCAAACATGGATTTCATCCGAACCTGCAAGCAAAATGGTAAGAGCAAGTCAAGCAACAGGCCTACACAGAGGGCTTAAGAGCTCATGTCCTCAAGGATAAGCTTTACACAGCATCACTGTAACCTAGAAGGAAAGCAGACAACTCAGAAGGCCAGAGAGATTGCATGGGAAGAGAGCTTCTCTGCTTCTCTCTCTCTCTCTCTCTCAAAGAGAAGTCTGGTCAAAAACTAGATGCAGGAGTAGCCACAGTGCAGATCATTAGTGTGAGGAGCTGCCTCATGTAAGATCAAAGTGCTCAAAAAACGTCAAACACAGGCTGTTTCTTTGCTAAGTCCATACAACTATCATATGGAAGAACTAGAGAGAAATAATAAAACCAAGGGGGCTCATTACAAAGATGGAACTAATTCTACTTAGACATTATGGAGGCTTATTAATATGAAAATAAGTAAGGCTGGGGATTAGATGAAATGGTAATTGGTGGAAAACTCTGTGCATCTGCATCTACCAAATCTGCAACTACTAGAGATAATTCAGAGAGCAGTCAGGAAAAGAAATTGCTATCTGCCAAGCAAGCAAAGCCTTTCTGTTGGAAAGCTGCTGTTTGAAACCTTCGGCAGATAGGAACAGACTTTAATTTTCTTACCATTGACAAGTCTCTGTTGTTATTCTTCAGCTTCTCTTCTTGTCTCTCTGGAAAGCAAAATACAAGTTATCAACAGTTGTATCAACCTAGAAACCACAGTGTTTTCATTTCCAGGAAAACTTAACCTTCTTGGCTCTTCAAACCAGCAATACTTCCAAAACCAACTCCAGTTCTTTATGCCAGACAGTAAGTGCAAAAGTGCATATAGCCAACTGCTCCTGCGGCAATGCGGGCACAAAAGAGTCGGCTAGAATCACACATTCAGCACTTCTGGGAGAAATTCACAGAATGTCAAACTTCCAACTCAACCAACCAACACCACAGCATGAGCAATGTGGCCAATAAAACAAAGACAGTGTCTGCATGCCCCACTTCTAAAGGAGTGTGGTCTGAGTTAGCTGCACACCAGGCTCCCTCCTGCAAGAATGCTGCATGACCAACATTTCATGTGGGGAGTTTCAGAAGGGACATGAAAACAGCACACGAAGCCAGGAGTTGCACAAGTCTAACATCCTGCTGTTCTTAGGAATGGGTCCTGGACCCACCGAAGAAAGATTTTGCATTAACACTACATGAATTTAACATGAAGCATATACTATTATGCTTTAAGAAATATTTTAAAATACTTCTTTTGAAGTTTAGTATCTCATCAAGTCACCACAAACTCCAAAATGCCCAGTTGTCTGAGATACTGGTAAAGGCACCTGTGTCCCTAAGGCAGTTGCTCTGGGCTGAAGTGTTATCTACAACCACTTGTCCTATGTCCCCAGGCCACCTATCCACTGCGCTTTTCAGATACAGGATCAAGAGGAGCAGCCAAAGCTTTCAGGGAATTCCTAGCTGGACTAAGGATGTAGATGAAGAAATATTCAAGAAATAGTGAGGGGGACAAACAAGACAACTGCCAGAGGCATCATCAGTTCTGCATTTGATCTCTGCTGAAGCATCAATACAAGTCACCCATGGCATAGAAAGCCAACATTTTTTTCCTCAAACCCCAGTTAAAAGATACACGCCCCACTGCGTATGTCAGGCAACACATCAGCAATGCCCATATCCAATTTCTTGGATTCCATGTTGCTAATTCCAATTGCTTATAACCACAAACCATCCAAGGCAGGAATTTTCCAGACACCTGCTTCCTGACCAAGGTGAAGAATTTTGTTCTGGGACATTTCAGCAAGCACAGGCCAGCTCCTTAGGAATCACACATTTGGCACAAATACTTGTTTTTTCCCCTCTGCTACATAACTAGCCTTTTACTGAGATGGACTAAAGGTCACAGAGGGATAAAAGGAATACAGTTCAGATCCCTGATATATCTGACCTGTTCTGCACACATTTCTACATACTTGGAACAAACAGGCCCCAGGACCCTGACCATTTTCTCTAAATGGACTAATCCTGCACAACTCATACATAAGCAGCATTTTAGTACTGTACTATGGAGCTGGGTAGAAAAGTGCTGGATAAATCATCAAGAAGCAGAATCCTGAAACCTTAACTCATATTTCTGATGACTGGAAGATAAACCAAGAAGATACAGTAATAATATTGTCGGTTTTATTTTTTGTTGTCTACCAAGTATTTGTGTGAGCTATTGAGAATGTCACCGTATTTCCTTCTAGAGGCCCATGGAAGGGAACAATAGCAAAGTTACAAGATTCAAAACAAATCCCTAAGCTTATATGACAGAAGGCTGTGCCATGATGTTAAAACATCTTCTGTTCCAGCACTGCTAATGCCTATCAGGGCACAATAGCATTGGAGTTGGTTCATTTTTTGATTAAAAAAAGTTTGCTAACTAGGAAATAAGTTAAGATTTTCCATGCAACTCTCATCCTACCTCCTTGTGCATTTGCATGATTCATTCCTTACATGACCCAGCAATATCATATCCACACCTCCTGCCTTGCTCTGCACACAGGACAGATGGTAACTGAGGCAGCTCTGCTCCACGACTGACTTTTCTGTAAAGTCTGGATTCATTTTATGTGTACTAGAAGGATGCAATTTAAGGGAACTCCTATACAAGTCATCTTGAAGTTACAACAATGATACATTCTGCAGAATAGAATGATTTGTTATTCAGTGTCACTGGGATCAGAGCTCTCAAAAGGGCTTAAAAGCTGTGAGTTATTTTCTGTCTGTCCAGCTTGACTTTTAGAGTCTGATTTTTCAGAATCACTAAGCAATCAGCTCTGCCTGGAAACAAATCAGATGCTAAGGTGTTGCAGCACTCACACATACACAAAAAAAAACCCCAACAAATCCAAAAAAACAGTCTGAATATCTTAAACACGGACAGCAAGTACCACAAACAATCAGTGGTCATTTACAAAGTTTTGTTCTTTGTGCTTTGTTTTTCATTTGCAAAACAGGATTATTTCAACATATAAAAAAAATCAGTTGATCATCTGAATTCCTCAGATTCTATTGTTTATTAGTTTAGTCCAAGCACAAATAAAATACTCTCTTCTAAGAACAGGAATTGGATAGCGCCCAGAAAAAAGTTCATTTTGCCACTCATTGAAAAGTGACCGTATGTAACAGTAGAATGTAACAAGATTAAAAAGTTGCCTTATCCAATAAGTAACAGCCATCCCATGCATGGATGATTCAACCTTGGGAACTGAGAATTCACAAAAATAGTTTTGGTTCCTGTCCCTTCAGGAGTGCAGTGATAACAGATTTTATACCTAGGAAGAACTGTTTGAAGAAATGTTTATAATTATCCCCAGGCCTTGCACAAATCAAATGACTAATCCAGCTACCTGGTGTTACAGAGGAATGAGGAAACCAACTCCCAGGAGTTCTCCCAGAAATCTTCCTGCAAGGATTTCTGCAATAATTTAACTGGGCTTCACTGTGTTTGATACTTCAGACTTCCGCAGATTACAGAACTTTCTAGAGCTAATGTCCCTTAAAAATTCACCACATCATGTTCTTGCATAGTCCAGTATTTAAAGAGCTATCCCAGTGTAGAACTATTTAACTATATTGACAATGAAAGAGAAAAAGAATGGAAATATAAATCAGTACTTAGAATTGAACTAACTTATCACAGTTGAAATAACTCTAAGCAGAGTAAAGGCCAACTCAGGCAAACACTTAGCCCTGAAATGACAGTCATAGTCACAGAGATATTGCAAGCTGCCAGTGCACTGCAGCAACAAGCTTTGAGAACAGCAGCTATAAACAGTCACAAATATAAAGATCCAAAATAAGGGGAAAGGCAACTAGATCAACTAGAAGTAGAAATATTGCTCCTCTGAGAGGTACTGCCCTTCTCTAAATTTGACTGAAACCATTCAGAAGCAATTCTCTTGAGAATAAGCAAAAGGATTCACATTCCAGTCATCGGGATAAGAGCCACTTCAAACAAGTAGCTTTGTAAAAGAAAGAACACACAAACTTCCAGAAATTTCTGAACTCTCCCCTTATTCTTAGAAGGCCCTTCCAGTCTTACCTATTTTCTTTTTCTGCTGTCGGCCTGCTGATTCACTTATCGTTTCCTTCTTCTTTTCCACTGCAAAGCGCAAAGATATTTCATCATTTCCACATCATGATGCCATCCCCTCTCACAAATACCAAAGAAAACACCTTATTCTTTGGAGAACAGGTAGGGCTAAGAACACATTCAGAAACAGCAGCTTACAAACAACTCAAGACCAACCAAATTAAACAGCTATAGTCAAAACTATTTTCCAAAGTCAGGATGTGATTTAGGATAATTTCAAAGGGTTAATCTTAAACTCTGTCACAAATCTGTTATATTGTTAACTAAGCGGCCTTGGGACCATGCTGGCTCAAGTGACCCTTGCTGATTTGCCATTAGCATTAGACAGAACTTTTGATTCAGCAAGTGTAATGAAGGGAGCTTTATGGCAAGCTCTGTTCCCGATTATTTTCGGTGGGAAGCTGAGCACAGGAAAGCCTGTGTTCTCTCACATCCCTTCTTCACAGGCAGCCATTCTCCAGGGAAATGCTGTCCAAGCAGTTGGCCACAACCTCTCCATTCTTCAGCTAATTAGTACTGAAGCACTTCCCAGATTTTAAAGTAAAAGTTTAGGCTCAAAGTTACTAAAACTCCAAATCAGACACTCAAACACTGCACCAAAAGAAGCTAACAAAAGGAGCAGAGTTAATTCATACTGTGATAGAGTAACTGGGTTGCTCACCTGCCAGTGTTCCTCTGCTGACAGAAGAAAGTGTTATCTTTTCCAGAAAGTAAAAGACAGGTTTTAATTTAAGACTTATTCCAAGAGTACTACAGTAATGAGGACGATAAAGTATGGCAATTAGCCTACCAACACCTAACTGTCCTTTTTACTCTAAAGTGTATTTGTACACCTACTCTACCAAATATTCTTGATTCCTGGTGGCTCACAATCACACTGAGAGAGGCAAGCACTGGGACTCGTCTCCTGTACTAACTGCTAGCTCAGCACAGACACCCTAGCCTTGATAGCCTGGGCCACCTGCTCTAGGTCACCCTGTCTGAGAGGCAGGGGGGTTAAATCAGATGGTCTCCAGAGGTCTTTGCCAGCACCAACTTCTCTGTGATATCACAGCACAGCTAAAACAAAACCAACCAGATTTCCAAGTCATACTTGGATTTATGGTGCTGGCTTTATGAAATGCATGTGATAGGGAAGTCAGAGCTAACACCTGCTCCTTCCATTAGAGGCACATCTCAGGCTGGCACACAGGCTAGCACAAGGGGACAAGCCACACAAGGTTGCTCAGTAGGAACACCAGACTGAGCTGACACATGACAACTCACACAAAATACTTCCTCAAACTTCCTAAACTGAAACTTTCTTACCAATTCTAACCAGGCTATCTCAACTTTGGTCCACTAAGTGTCAGGGCCCCCAACTCTGATCACAGTTGGAGAACATTTTGACACAATTCTGGCCTATTGTTCCCAGCCCTAGCAAGAGGTCTCCTCTGGATATTGAGCCTTACACCATCCCTGAGGTGCTTCCTAGCTCTAACTCCATACTGTTCATGTAGGACAAATAACAAGTATCAGCACCTGAGTCTGTCAGCAACCAAGTCTGAGCATTGCAAGCTTTGCAGGAATACTCAAAACACAGCAACACTTCTGGAGACACCTTTCTGGCTGCACATGCCCCTGGGCCTTGCAAGGTTACACCACATTCAACTCAAAACCCTTTCTAGCATCTTTCTAACAGGCTCAGACAACATTATAATTCTCAATAACAATGAGGAAGGACAGGATGATAAAATTAAGAACTGTGAGTAAACATCCGCTCAGTCCGTTTGTTTCTGCAAACCATAAGGATTCTTTGGACCATCATGGGAGAACTCACACAGATTTTTTCCTGTTTCAGATGTGGTAACTAACATATTAACAAATGAAGAGGGTGGCCAAAGTGTAATTTGCCTATAAACCATGAAACAACCTGAACTCATTTTCAGCTGGGCTTCACCTGCATCTCTCACTTGCCATTCTGAGACTAGCTCTACACTACAGGTTTTTGTCATCAAGCAGAGCTAACACAGGGCAAGTGCAAACACAAGCTCCCTCTAACACTGCTGTGTGGACAAAAGCCCCTAATTTAGGAGCAGAGATAAAAGCATGACTACACTTTCCCTCATTTGAATAAATATAAATATAATATATGAAGTGGCTACTCACACTCAGAAAAAAAACAACAAAAAAGAGAATGCCAATAATAATCTCTCTCTCTCTTAGCACCCATGTACTCCCTCCTATCTTCTATCAGGAGACAGCTGACTTAAATAACAAGGCAAGATTTAGTATTTATTCTCCCTCTACCAAAGAGAAAAAAATACACACAGAAATAGGTCCCTTAAGGTACCCAGTTTCCAGATCCTGTAAAACTAAGCTGTAAAGAACTCCAAGCTGAGCAAAGTCCCTTATTATCTTTAACACAGGGACGGATCCCTTTCAAACAGCAGTAATCAACCAGAACACTGACCCTGGTCAAACTAACATCTGCTAGAGCAGGACATAATGAGAAGAGCCGACATATTCCTCAACGTACAAAAGATACTCACATTTTTTACTCTGCTTCTCCACTTCTGCCTTTAGCCTCTTATATTTGTCTGTGCGGTAAACCAGCACCCAAGTTATACCTGAAACAAACACGCGCCGCGTCACTGGGTCAGTAAAATCTCAAAACAAACAACAACGCGAGTTAAAGAACGCACAAATAACGAACACAGAACGCTATGTTTACAAAGCCACGCTATGACACAACGAAGGCCGCCGCCCTCCCCGCGCCGGCCGGCGGCCGCCGCCGCGCTCACCCTCGGCCAGCAGCGCGGTGCACACGGAGATGAAGACGATGAGGAGGGTGTCGGCGAACATGGTGCTCATGGTGCCCCGGCCGAGCGGCCCTTCGCCCCGCGCCGCCGCCGCCGCACACCCGGACGCGCGTCCGCAACCCGGAAGCTACCCGAGCCCTCATCGCCTAGCAACGACAGGAAGCAACACCCCAAGTTTCCGGAGAAGTACAGCGGCCAACCAGCGTAGCGCTCAGAGAGAAAACGGGCACGGGCGAGGGGGAATTAAATGTGCGCGGGTCGTGCTCTGATTGGATGAGTGAGCCGTCATATTGACGGGACAGGCCCTAGCTCCACCCCTTCCGGTCTCCGCGGGGGCGGCGGCCTGGTGCTGGAGAGGGCAGCCTGTCATGGCGGGCGGTGCGCGCGGTGCTCCGAGCCCAACCTTTTCCAACCTTTTTTATGGCACCTGGAGGCCCTACCAGGGCCCCCTCCTGCCGGCCTAGGGCCTTCCGTCCCCCCTTTGGGGGGTCCTGCCGCCCTGGCAGGCTCAAGGCTGGACTCAGGAACCCTGGCAAGGGAGATGCGTTTAATGGAAACAGTGTCGGACCAGACTGAGGCTCTAGAGGCTACAAATACCCGTGTATGTGTAATTTAATATAGTTATATAGTGTTATGTGTAGATATATGGGTATCACAGCGGTTATGACTGGAGCAAGTTACACCAAGCCCTTAAGTTGGAGTAGGGTTTAGGGAGACCTAAAAGCAGAAATACAGAAAAAGGAAACGAGGCAGGCAGAGGAGAGCAGTTATTATGCCTGTGGTTGTGTAACATATGGTATGAATTTATGATCAGTAAAGAGCAATAGCCAACTACAGGGTTATACGCGTGGAAGAAATCAGTGAAGAATAAGGAAATTAAAAAAAAAAAAAAAAGGAGTTGCCCATAAATTAAATATGCCATTTGCAGTGATAATGACAAAAATTTGATCAAGTAATAATGAGGGTGTGAAATTAGATAAGTGAGGGTGTGTAGTTAGAGGGCACACAGTCCTCAGGTGGCTGGTGACGTTTGTGTACAAGGAAGTGTGAAAGCCCTGCACAGGTGGCTGTGCAGTGAGTCAGGTGGTGCTGGGAGCTCCTGATAATCAGCCTCCTGCACCTGTGGAAATTGTTTCCCCCCATCAGGAGCTGCTTCCAGGCACAGGGAGCTTTTTGGGAGATCTGGGGAGAGCTGAGGGCAGTATCTGCCTACAAGCAACTAGGGTGGTGCACTTTGATCAGCCTATAAAGGACAGATAAAACAAGTTACAGTCTGATTTGATCTAGCAGGCCTGAGATGGGGGAGGGGGGGAAAAGACGGGGGAAAAATTCTGCATAATGTGTAGCTGGATATATGAATTATGAGCCAATACAATCTTTAAAAAGTTTAGATACAGCACAGCAAATGTGGAGGTAACCTTCAAAACCAGATCAGAGAGGGACTTGTTGAAACAGATTTCATCTGTTGAAGTCTCTGGACTTAAAACGAACAAAAGATGAAATTGCTTTGCTTGGTATATTAGTGGTGGGAAGAAGAGAGCACGATGTTCTTGATTATGTTTTGATTGGGAAAAAAAATCATCTAAACTTAACTGGCACTTGAACTCGACTCATTTTTGCTTTACTGCTCTGCTTTGGAAAGAGCTCTTCATCTGATCTGCCCAAGTTGTTGTGTTCTGTAAAAAAAAAAAAAAAAAAAAAAAGTGTATATATATATATCTTGAATATACCCAGCTGTTCCCCACCAGGGCACAAGCACAGCAAGATGTGCTTCTCCTTCCATTTACAAGTGTGTCTGCTCCTTCCATGTGTTGAGCATGTGGGTTAAAAAGGGGGAACTGGAGATGAAATGCCATGCTGGGCATCTCGTAGAGACTGTGGGCTCAAAGGCGAGCGTGGTCTGACCTCTCTCCAAACAGGGCAGCCAAAAGCCTGGTCGCATTGAGCGTAGGTACAAGGAGGACCAGATAACCCGGAGGTCGCTGTGCCGTGGATGGGATTTGTTGCTGAGATGTGGGTGAGTCAGTGTGTGGGCAAGAAAGAGGAACTTTGAAGAGCTCCTTGGGCCCCCGTGCAGGAACCGTGCCTGTGACCAGGGCCCGAAGATTGGCATGGCACCCTGGAAATTTCACTGGAATTCATCCTTGCAGGAAGTTCGTGTTGCCTCCTCCACATACAGCACTTCCTTCCTTCTTTCCGGGATGAAACGGGCATGCTGTGTGGGGACACGCCGATGGAGCAGAGCAGGTGGGCAGATAGGGGCCGCAGCTCCTGGGAACGCCTCTCCTCCTGTGCCGCAGGATTGAGGCAGGGATTGGGGACCCTCCCGACGCTGTTTCCACACCTGTGTCACCACGTTGGGCTGTGTTTGATGCTCAGCAGTTGTGTGGACAGCACTGGGAGGGCTTGTGAGGCATCACTCAGGCCCCAAAGCAGCATCAGCTCTACCTAAGACTTTCAACACAGGAGCTTGTCCGGCACATGTCTAAAGAAAAATCTTAGTGGGGAGTTTTTATTCTCTTCAAACCCCATAGGCCTCAGCTCTTATGCCCTCACCCTTCTGAAAGTGCCCCCATTACTGCCCTTGTTGCCGTAAAGGCCGGTGACTTCCTGTTCTAATGCCCAGGGGTGAGAGAAATGGATTTCCTGCCTGTATGTGGCAGCCCTTACAGACCTGGAGGGGGTTATCGTGTGTCCCCGCAGCCAGCTCTTCCCTAGACTAAACACATGTGATTCCTGCAGGCCCTGCCGTGGTCTCCTGTGATCCCCCACTGGAGGAGTAGCTCCTGCCTGGCCTCATCTTTCCGGGAACAGTCAACCCGGTTGTGTTCTTGCCATGCACACAGTTGAAGTCACTCTGTTCGCGCATCCTGGTGGGATATTTGCCCTCTTCACAGCACTGTGGTCTTGGCAGCTCTTTGATTTGCCTGATTCCCTAATCCGTATCCGCAGGAGGGCTGGCCAGCCCGCAGCTTTCCACCCATGCTCCTACAATTCCTACCTTGTGTCTCCACAGCTGGCCGCCCCCACCCAAGCTCTGTGCGTGCCCGCGTGGGCTACGCTTTGCAGCGTGTTTTCCCGATCCCACACTGACTCCGCTCAAACCACCGCCGTTCCCGGATGCAGATCGTGGGCAAAAGTGCGTGGGGCCGGGGGGAGCTGCTGGGGGCAGCGCGGGGGCATCCGCCGCTTCCCTCCCGCCTCGGCAGCGGGTCGGAACCGGGTCGGTGCCGCGCGGGCGCCGTGCCGGGCATGTGCAGCTGCGGCAGGCGCCTGGCAGGGAGCCGCGGCGCTGGGGATGAGGCGGGCGGGGAGGAAGGCCCTTGACTCATCACATAAATCCAGCCCCGCGAGGAGTGGAGGAGGAGGAGGGCGGCAGGAAGGAGAGCGGGCGGGAGGCGGTGGCGGCGCTGGAGGAGGCGGAGGAGGAGGAGGAGGATGGCGGGGGACAGCGAGCAGCGGCTGGAGGAGCAGGGGCAGCCGAGCGGCGGGGAGCCCTTCCTCATC
>WBNA01000354.1:42077-60926 GCA_013398345.1 Nothocercus nigrocapillus
TATGTATGTGTTTTTCTGGAGAGCAGGAATAGACCTGAGAGCAGAAACGCCTTTGAAACGTTCCTTGCTAAGGAGCATGTGGGCTGCTGCAGGGGAAAGCTCCAGCCTGGTGTCTTTGGGCCGACTTGTGTAGGGAGAGGGGTCTCTTCTCCTCTTTGAGGACAGCATAACCCAGCTGCTGCACTTAAACCTGCACCAGTAGTGTTTCGAAAATGTCTCTCTAAGCATCCTATTAATCCTTGGACTGCTGCTCTTCCTGCAAGGGAAGAAAATCCAGCTGTAAGAGGGGAGAGATGGGGAGGGAGAAAGTCATCCCTCCCATGCGGAGCAGGATTGCTCCCGCAGCTTGCCTCCGGGTGCTCAAAGGCGCAGGCTTTGCCTGCTGCCCGGTGCCTGGCTCTGCCCCTCGTCACTGTCCCAACAACACCGTGTCTGGCGCTGCCTGGCTGTTGTGTCTGCGCACGCTGCGTTTCGGGCCCGCAAGGTACAAGCGGCGATTACAGTACAATGCGCCACAGTTGTTCTCAACTTCAAAGTGAAAATGCTCAGCAGCAGCAGGCTGCCCTGGAAAAAAAATAGGGAAATGGCGCTTTCTAGCCAGGGCCTTTTCCTGTCTCCTGGCTTTGAGGTTTGTTTTTTGGTTTGGGTTTTTGGGTTTTTTTTCCGATCCCTCCTTTTTCTCCCCCCTGTCCCTGCAGTGATTGCTGGCTGCTAAAGAGCTGTGCAGCACTGCACGTTGAAGAGAATCCAGTAGACAAGTGCAAAGTCTGTAGGAAAAGGTGGTAAGAAATATGCTGGGAGGGGGGAAATGGCGCCTTGAAGGACGAAATAGGAACAGGAAGAAAACCTGGAGCTCGTGTGTGATGCCTGTTGAGTTTGCCCAGGTCAGGCCTTGCCTGCAGATAAAACCCAAGCTGGCGGCTGCTGCAGTGACATGTTGGCCCCTGGCTCGTGTGTCTGGAAGCAAAAAGCTCCAAGAGTGAAAATGGGGCAGCACTTTTCCCGCAAGGAAAGTGGCAGGCCCGTCCAGCTCGCCCTCGTGCTGTGTGAGGGTCGTTGCTGTAATGCTCCCTTCCGGCAGCACCTCGGCTTGAACGGAACAGAGGGCATTTGCCTTCCAAGATGCCCCTCTTTCTTCACCCCCAGCCCCTCTCGTTGCTGGTTTTGTTGAGCCTGAGGCAGGGGGGAAGACGCGCTCCGATCCGGGTGAGCCAGCAGTGAGACCATGGAAGAGAGGGAAGGATCGGATCCTGTTTGCAGCCTGCTGCAACTTGCTGCATCCCATGGCGCCACGGGTGAGCTGGCACCCGAAGCTCCCTGCCTCCTTCTCGAGGATGTTTCCTTGGTACTTCTTAAAGGCAAACTGAGTGTGTGAATTCAGAGGTTGACTTCTGTTCTCCAGTGAGCAGAAGGCACTTGAGCAACCTTCATTGCTCAATAGGAGGTGGAAACTGAAGTGCTCCCAACGTGTTCAGCCCTCGGAAGAATTCTGGACTGTGTTGGGAGCAGAAATAGGGTGGAAAACAGAGCCTCTCCCACCACCTCGTAAATCTGAGCAGCACCTGGCCCTGTCTCCTGGTGTGGGGGAGATGGTCTGGCGTTAGGTGCCCTTCTGTGCTGGCACAGTGAGGAGGCCAAAGCCAGGCAGGACTGCGAGTGCTCATTGCTCCCAGGGATTCCCAAGGCTGGCCATAGCATTTCCATCCCTAATACCTTCCAAGCAGTCTGCCAAAGCCTGTATTTCCTTCCTATACCTGTGGTCACAATCATAGCAGCTTCTTCCCTCGCTCCTGCAGAAGGCTCTTGGCTACTGAGGATGAGAGCCAGGCTGTAGGTTGGAGGGGAGTGTGGTGATGTGACTGCTGGGATGAGCTTTAAAGCACTAGGACACGTCTTTACACTGCTCGTGTCCCACCACACGTTCAGCTTGGCGCCTGGAGCCGGCAGCTCTGCCTCTCGCTCTGGTTGTCTTCAGGCAACTGTGGAAGCATCTGGTGCTGGGGTGGCTGCAGGGGTGGGGAGATCCCTTAAAATTAATGCTGAAGCAGTAAGTGCAAGTCCCCCACACTGCGTGAACTGAGGTGCTGATTAAAGCTACCTTTTAGTAGGAGTTTGTAAGAAGAGACAGATCAGCAAAGGGCTGCACGTGTCTTTCAGCTGCCTTGTCCTTGAACTGGTGGACGGTGAATAGGGGTGTTGCTGTGGCCAAGTGGCCACAAGAGTTTGGATCTCTGCTACCTAAAGTTGGAAGCATCTGTTTGAACATGCAGAGCACAAAAATTGCTGTGTGGGAGCAGACAGGTTTCTTCTTCACTCTTAATCCTGTAGGCAACTTTGCTTTAAACACACAAAAAAGGCTGTGTGAGGCCGGCCTGGCTGCCTGGAAGGATTAGCCAGCTCGGAGCAGCCAGAGGGCTGGAGGAGGCCTGGAATTGGTATCTCCCAGCCAGGCTGGGACGGCCAAGGTGTTGGGAAGCAGTGGACACAGCCATCTGTAGCACATCTGTCTGCCAGGCAGTTCTCCCTATACACAGGGGTTCTTGCATTACAAAATTGGGGCCCCTACACAAGTGATTTGAGGGATTTCTCCCCTTCCACCCCATCAAGTTCTACTGTGACCGCTGGAGTCATCCGCTTGCATCTAGGTGGTGGCAGAGAAGCATGGGGGAAGCTCGGCACTTCTCTGGAGGCTTTGGCTCCCCAGGGGTGCCGCTGGAGAGGGACTAGCAGGAATTGCAGCAATCCTGTCTCAGTTCAGCACCGTTTCCTGGTAGTGCTTCCTGGCTGGCAAGAGCCAGGAATCACAAAGTCTGACTTTTTTTTTTTTTTTTTTTTAAAAAAAAAAAGAAAAAAGAAAAAGCTAGTGTCAATGCAAACTAGAAACTTGTCAAACTTTCTAGCAGAAGGTTGTTCTGTGCCAGCCGCTGCTCGGACTCATTGACAGGCCATTTTGATGGGTCAGCCCTTTCCTGTTACTGAATATGTGCTTGTTCATTGCAGAGCCTGTTTGACATAGTCCCATGGGCTCAGTCAGCTCCAGCCTGTGGCATTTGCAGCAGGGACTCTAGAAAAATATCTTGCATCTAAAATAGGTGGATTGCGAGGGATTGTGTTTGCGGTTTTGTTCTCCTCCCACACAAAACCCGTGTTCAAATCCTCTGCGTGCGCTTGGGCACAGGACTGCTGAGCACACAGGCAGTGTCCCACAGTACCAAGCCCAGCGGTAGCGAGAGAATAAACTCGTCCCAAATTGTCTGGACTGCGGCTCACAAAGGGACAGACGGGAAGGGTGAACCTGCCTGAGAAAGCTCTGGGTGAAGGCCCAGGCTTTTGGTACTAATAGAGCAGGTTTCCTGTCCCAGTGCTGCCACATGGATGTGCTGCATTAAAACTAGAAGAATTTTCCAGAGTTGGTATCTGCAACTTTTGTTGCCCCAGTCCATCAAGGGAAATGCTCTATAATTAACATAACTGTACAACAAAAGACCCAAAGCCACTAGTGTGTGCTGAAGGAGGTGATCTGGAGAGGGCAACATTACCAGGGTTCCTTGTTGCGAATGCGTTAATTGAGTAAAAGTCCCAGGTGATCCCTGGAAAGCAAACTGTGACATAGAGGGGGGCATCAGAGAAACCCAAAAAGTAGTTCCCGTGTTCCCTTGTCCGATCTTAGAGAAGATTCCTGGGTGGCTCCCCAAACTGCAGGCAGGTTTAGCCACAAGCCTGTGTCTGGCAAACCACAACCCTGGGGCTGCAAAGCTGTCCAGAGCCCCTGCAAAACCTATCCACGTCTAAATGCTGCTGCAGCAGGGACTGTGGCAGTGGCCTTTGTGCTGAGGACCTCTTGGTTCTTCTCCGTGCTGGACGATGTGACTGCTGTCGGCCTTGCAATAGTGTTTGCGGTGGGCCAGGGACGCCGCTGTGCGTGAAGGAGGACTGTCCTTGTGGCGCGAAGTGTCTTGGCTCGGTGCAAGTGATCTGTGGCCAGAGTTAGTTCCTCTCTTCCATCCATGCCGGAGCCCGGCAGCTGCTTCCTCTTCTCCTGGCGGGTCTTTTGGGCACCTCTGAGCCCAGGACAAGCCTCACCTGAGAGTCATGAGTTAAATACACAGTATAATCGACATTTTTCAAGTAAATATCTGGAGCAGGGCTCTGAGCACCCTTCTGCTGCGTCCCTTCCCTTTTGCGCTGTGAGGGCCTTCTCTCAGGAAAGTGTGTTGGGTTTCTTTGCCCAGTGCTTCCTGTGTCTTCCTCCTTCCTCTCCCGACAGGATGAAGCCGTGTTTTTTCCTTCTAACCACTAGCCACTTGTGTGCTTGGCACCAAGGAGAAAACCTGTGCGTCTCGTGCATCCCATCTTGCCCCTGCATCCCATCCACTGAGGATCCAGGGCGGCTCTTTGTGCTCTGGGTTCAGCCAAGACGTCCTTCTAGGCATTTGCAGGCTTCCGCTGAGGCTCCCTGCAACCATCCCCAGATTATTAGTAGGCTTTTCATGTTCCTGGTGAACAGCGGTCGCACATACGTGTGCGGTGCTGGTTTGGGAGGAGGGGGCTCCGAGCAGGGAACGTGCGTCATTTGTTTGTAGGGGAGGCTTCCTGAGGCCAGGAGTTTCTGTTCCCACTGGGTAGGGGAATTTGTAACCTCTGCAGCTCTGGCCTTTCTTCCTACTTCACAAATGTCAAAAAAAAGGGGAAAAGCTGGCACTGTGGCTGCAGGAGGTGTTCAGGCTGCCACTGGGGAATGTCCCCCAAACTGTCCTAGCAAACAAAGTCCCCTGCAACTGTGTCCTGGGCAGCATGACGTGCTGGGCCCAAGCTTGGGCCTGGGAAAGCCAGAAATCCCTGCGGCCGTCGTCCTCAGCTGCCTCTGCCAACTATCCAAAACCCAGCAGAGAAGAGAGAGCAGGGGTGCCCTCGGTGTTTGCGTGGGCTTCTTGGCAGCCCGGAGCATCAAACCCCCAAAGCAGCCGGGACGTGCTCTGATGCCTCCTGTAAGGGGATGCATGCGTGGGCCAGGCCATGCGTTCCTGTCTCCAGCTGCTTTCTCCTTGGGCTTCCCAAGGTGCCCTAGCTGTGGGTTATGGAAAGTGAGGGTCTCTCTTCCCCGCTTTCAGGGTGGGTGTAGAACAGAAGACAGCCTTGGAGGAGCTGATTCCCCCAAACAGCATCTGTTTTGTCCCTCACGGTGCAGAGCTCCGAGGGGAAGGAGCGAGCGTAAATGCAGGTCTGTGGGATACAGCTGGATAAGCAAGAGAGGTTGACACAGGCTGGGGAAGGATGTGAGGGGCGGAAAAACAGAGGAAGTGGAGAACGCGCTCGGGCTTCCAGTGCCGCAAGCAACTGGGATGAGCTGCAGGGTGAGCGCCTGGCACGGAGCTGCTGCGGCAACGCGCGGTCTGCGGCGCGAGGAGGAGGTGGGATGCTCGGGGAGACCCCATCCCTGCCGCGGGGCCGAAGCCTGGGGCTGCAGGGAGGCAGCCGGGGCTGGACGGCTACTCAACAGTCGGCGCTCGGAGACTCTCCAGCCGCACTCGGACTGACTCACAGCGCGGCGGTCGCAGCCAAGTCAGGTCAGCGCGGAGGGGAAGAGACGCTCCCCGGAGCCCGGCGTAACGTCAAATCTTGCAGCTTCACGGGCAAACAGCCCTCCCCTCTGCTGCCAGGCCTGCCTTCCCCTCCCTAATTCCCTATCGCCGCCTCCGGAGATTGCTGGCCAGGTACGGAGCAGGCGGCGGAGCCAGCACGCGGAGGGCTGGGAGCCGCCGCTGACCTTGGCTCTCGTGGCCGGGGCCGTCGTGCCGGCTGCCAGCTGGTGCTGCAGTTATCGCTGCCGCGCTGCGCCGCGGCCAAGGACTCGTGCGACTGAGGAGCGGGGGCTGGAGCAGCCTCTGGGGCTGCGTGCCGAGGCCCCGCTTGGCGCTGCGGCGTCCAGCGCCCTCCGCTGCTCGAGGCCACGCGGACACCCGTGCGCTCAACGCGCGGCGTGTGCAAGTCACCAGTCCCCGTGCTGGTGGCCGTGCAGCCCCGTGGTGCCCGCGGCTTCGCGGTGCCGGGAGGCACAGGGATGCGCTCGTGGCTGCTCCTCCCAGCCCTGGTGGCCAAGGCAGAGCTCCCTGATCGAGTCCACCGGTTCCCTCCTCGTGTCCTTTAATGCGAGGCCTTGGGGTTTGAAAGCAACCTCCCTCCGCCGGCAGCTGCCGTTGGGTTTGGGGGCTGAGCCTGCCTCCGAACGAGGGCGCGTCTGCCCTGTGCATCTCGGTCCTGACTTGCCCCCTTTGCCATGCTCCCGCAGTCCTCGGTGTGCTCCAAGATCGTCCAGCTGCTGGGCCAGAACGAGGTGGACTATCGCCAGAAGCAGGTGGTGATCGTGAGCCAAGACAGCTTCTACCGGGTGCTCACCTCGGAGCAGAAATCCAAAGCCCTCAAAGGCCAGTTCAACTTTGACCACCCAGGTAAGCAGGGAGCCGCAACCGAGGGCTGGAGCGGGACCCCCCGACGCGCTTGGTTGAGCCCCCATGCAGTTGGTGCTCCCCACCGTGCACCGCGTGATGGATAACGTTCCCTCTCTCCTCAGATGCCTTCGACAACGAGCTGATCGTCAAGACGCTCAAGGAGATCACGGAAGGGAAGACGGTCCAGATTCCCGTCTATGACTTTGTCTCCCACTCCAGGTCTAACAGCTTTGCTGGGCCTCCGCTAACGGCCTGCGCCCCTCGTGCCAGACACGGGGGTTGCACCTGCAGGGAAGGCACTCAGGGACCTTTTCTAGGTGCCCTGTGTGACACCCCAAAGCTTCAGTGCTAAATACTCCATGCTGCTTGGTTACAGGGTGTAGGACAGGTCCAGTTTCACGTGAGGGCCCAGAAAGCTGCACAGCCATGTGGTTGCATCCCACGTGCAGCAACGTAGACGTGGCGGTGGAGGAGGCCTATGGGCCCCCTTTCCTTCCTCTATCCACCCTCTATTTCCTCAAAAAAATCTGCATTTGCAGCTTTAACAACTATTTTGGGCTCTAAGGCATCAGAGTTGCCAGGAAAGGATGGATGGATGGAGGAGGATGTTCTTGCCCCTGTAACTCTCCCCTTGCACGTGATAGTCTTGTTTCTGCCTGCTTGCATTGGGTTTGGCTGGCCTTGCTTCCTGTCCTGCAAAAGTGCCCCGGTGTGCGAGGAGTGTTGCCCAGATCCCGCAAGGAGCCGAGCTGGCCCTTGCAGGTGCCTGCAGCTGCAGCCCAGTTTTCTGGCGTGGCTTGGGAGACTTGCAAGCGGCAGCTGGCCGAGGTCGGGGCAGAGAGCTGGGCTGCTTCCCGCTCTGCCCTTTGTCCTCCTAGGAAGCGCTCACCTGCCTTGGACGCGCTTCGCCATGGCGGGGTAGGTCTGCTGTCCCCTCACTCGCCTCCCTGGAGCCACCGCGATGTCCCCGAGCTGGCGCAGCGCCTGGCGGCACCGCTGCTTCCCCCAGCCCTTCCCCGACCTGCCTTCCCTGTTGCCAGCGTGTTTTGATTCTTCTCCTGCCTGCTAGGAAAGAGGAGACGGTGACTGTGTACCCTGCCGATGTGGTGCTCTTCGAAGGCATCCTGGCCTTCTACAGCCAGGAGGTGCGGGACCTCTTCCGCATGAAGCTCTTTGTGGACACGGACGCGGACACCCGGCTGTCCCGCAGAGGTGAGGAGCTCGCGTGAGCGTGCTTGCTGATGTCACTAACCATCTGGGCACCGGGTTCCCGGGGCAGGTAACAGTGACTGGAGGCTGGAGCAGAGCTGCAATCAGTACCAGGATTTGCTGAAGCTAAAATAGAGCTTAGGGAGATTTCCATCCCTAATTCAGCACGTTGCACTGGGCAGCTCGTGGCAGTACCTGGCTTGCTGTCCTTAGGTCTTAGTGGGGTTCTTGCTGCCTAGTCTGGGAGTCCTCCTCTGATGCGTGCAGCACTGGGCCTGCTGGGCGTGCCGTGTCCTTGCTTGGCTCTGCGGGAGCCTGGTGACTAGGGGATGCTGCTTCTCAGCAGTGTCAGCAGGAAAGTGCAATGGGCAAAGCAGGGTGACAGCTCATTCGAAATGTGGAGCCTAATGGGTCTTGCTCGAAAGGCGGTGCTTGAGGGGTCTGCTCAGGACCTGGCATGCAGGTGTGCTGAGAGGGGCGCCTGGCGATAAGGGTGTTCATCCTGCGTGGAGCAGATGGGGAATTTGCTTGTTCCTCTTGCTCTGTGCAAGCACAGCCAGCACAGTGTGAAGGCTCTTGAGGTCCTTCATACCAGCTGAAGGCTTTAGGGGCAAAGACCCTTGGAAACCAGGACTGCCAGTGTTCAGCCAGCCTGGCTGCAGGTTGCCAACTGGAATAAGAAGGTCTCCGACACTTTGTGGCTTGAGGTTCGGTTCATTGCTAACTGCAGGATGAATGTTGAAATCAGCCTTTAGGATGGGGGTCACTCATGTAACAACATATAAGTGTCTGAGACTGAGAAGGCATTTGAAGACTCTTAGGGCAGAATCAGCTGAATCAGCCCTCCTGCCCCCTGCCAAAGGATGTCTGCTTGGCAAAAGATGGCTTGGAGGTCTCCCTGACACCTCAGTGCTGTGACAAGAGGAGCATGAAGTTCGAAAGTCTCTAAAGTCTTCCAGGACTCTAAAGTTCAGCCTCAAACTGCTGTGCATGGGGCTACCCCACTGGCACAGGATAGGTCTTGCCTGCTAAAAGTCCTGCAGCCCTCCTGCTGTCAGACAGGCCCACAGCCTCCTGCACCGCTGGGAAGCCAGCAGTGCTAAGTAAAAACTTCTTTTTACGCATCCCTCTTGACCCTGCCCGCTGTTCCTGCGTGACTCATCCAGGGAGGTGACAGCACTGTCATCACAAGGAGACGCATTAGCAGGTCACGGATACGCGTTTGTGGGATACCGCAGCGTGAGCCTCATCCTTCCTTTAAAAAAGTAAGCTCAGGAGCTCGGGTTCATGGCCCAGCTGGGGGTAGCCCACGTGTTTGGCAGTGGCCCGTGTTGGCTGAAGGAGGAGGAGGTGTTGTCTGTGTGTTTAACTAGCGCTGCAGTGCAGCACTGTGTGACCGTGCGTGGAACTTGATCCCTCCCTGGCGCGTGCAGTTCTGTGGTTTCGGGCTTGGTTTATAACCGCGAGCTCGGAGCTTGATAACTGGTAGAGATCTCCTTGACTAAAGACCGAGATTGTCCGTCTGCCGACTGTGATGCAGAGCTAAACCCCACTGTGCTGCAGCTGTTGGACAGGATCCCATGTCACCTGGGCTAAGGCCAGTCCTGGGAATTTCTCTCAGCCACCACCAACTGCAAAAGCTTTGCAAAGCAGCAGTGGGACTGCTGCCAGCTGGCTGAGGGGCTGCTGTGCTCAGGTTAGGGCAATTCACCAGCTGCTTGAGGGGGGACTGACTCTTTGACAGTTTCTTGGTGGGCCTCCCAGAGTTGCAAGCACCACAGCAGCATCAATAGTCTCCTTGCTCTACGTCCCTCTGGCATTTCTGGGAAAGGAGACCTCATTTGCGAGGTGCTGAAAGTGCAGTAGTGTCCCTGGAATGTGCTCGGAGGCTGTTCGTAGCGAGCACACGTCGGGATCTTGCGTTGCGACACGGCCCTGAGTCATTGTGCTCTGGTGGAGCTGCAGCGAAGGGCTCGCGAGCCGCCTGGCAGCCGGAGACGACGTTCCTGGCAGCGAAGCTGACAGCTCGATTCGTGAGTAGCGCCGAGCTCTGCTACACAACGCTCGCATCATCCCCTTTCTCCGGAACTCTCCCCTGACGGAGGCTGCTGCCAAGGCGCAAGGAGCAAAATCCAGCTCTGCCGGGCGCCTCGAAGGGCCTGCCCCGTGCAGAGCTGATTCCAGCTGGGCCAGCTTCCGTAAAGCTGGCGGCCGACCGAGTCGGGCGTTGCGCGCGTGCTTGAGGTCCGACTGCAGTGATGCGCTGGCTTTGGACAGGCACAAGTGTGTCCTTGGGGTGTTGGAGAGCGACGCCCCTGGAGAGGGACCGTGGTCCCAGTCTGGAGCGCGCCCGCGCTGCGCCGCTTGCCGCCCCGCCGCAGCCAGCAAACAGGGCGTGGGGCCTGGGAAACAAAAGCCTCCCTTGTCTCGCCTCCTCTGTTTTCCCTGCCTTGTTTTGCCCCGTGCTGTCTGTGCCGGGGTTCGCTCCCAGGCTCCGGGGAAGACGAGGAGCCGGCCGGCGCTCGGCCTCCTGTCACGCCGGCCCCGCGCGTCTGGGGACAGCGTGAGAAGGCCCAGCAGAGCCGGCGGGTGAGCGTTACCTCCAGCTGGAGTTGAACAGGGCCTTGAAGTGGGTGCGGTGGGAAACCCACAGCTTTTCTCCTCCCTGGACACCTCTGTGCTGGAACGGTTGGAAGAGCGAATACCTACACTGAGAGCAGAGAGTCTCATCTTGGGTAGCCAGGGTGGAGGGACAGTCCGGGACACTGGTTATGCTGGAGTGTGTTTGGAGAGCTCAGACAAGGGAGGGAGGTCCAAAAAAAGCCCTTGGTCAGTCTACTGGTCCTTGGCTCCCAGGCGGGGCTTGGAAGTGGCCGGGGAACGCGATACGGGCTGGGATGTGCTCGGATGTGTGGGCAGCAGCTCTGAGGAGCTGGGGGCATGGCCCAGGGGGTGGTCAAGGCCAGTACGTGGGGCAAGGGGGAGAGCAGTTCATGTCCTGACTCCTGACTGTGCCTCCCTTCTTCCCTGCAGTGCTACGAGACATCAGCGAGCGAGGCCGGGACCTCGAGCAGATCTTGTCTCAGTACATCACCTTCGTCAAACCTGCCTTCGAGGAGTTCTGCTTGCCAGTAAGTACAAGGGGAGGGACACACGCTGGAGCCTGCCAAAAATGCCCAACATGCCTTGTTGCACATCCCTCCCGCCCCCAGCCAGGAGCTGTGAGTGCCCTGGAGCTCAGGTCACCCTGCCTTGGCCTCGCGCTCCCCTCGCGGGCGCTGGCAGAGCCCAACGGTAGGGGTGTGGGTGCTGGCCCGTGCAGGGCGAGATGGGGACTGTTTGTATGGCCACTGCTTTCCTGGTGAGATCACTGTTCCCTGCGGAGAGGAATCCAACACCCCTCCCTGCGCAGGCCCTGCCAAACCAGCACCAGGCAACTCAAAAGAGATGGCAGACCACAGGGTTGGGGAAGGGAGATCCCTTGGGAGCTGCCAGCTGAAGCCGGGGTGGGAGGCAGGGGCTTTGCCAGGCAGGGATTTTGCACCTGGAAGACCACTGCAGCCCCAGGGAGCAGCAAGTTTGCACGACCAGCTGTTGCAAACCTCCCCTGGCTGCTGCGCTCGTGGAGCGGAGGCTGCGCCTTGGCTATTGAGGCTTTTCAAGCAGGTGGGGTAGTTACCGGGAAATCTCTTTTCCTCAAGAGGCTGAGCCAGCCAAGTGCTGCAGCCAGGGGAGCGGTAGCCAGCAGCACAGGTAGGAATTGAACCTGCTCCTCCAGCCTCAGGCCTTATCCACAGAGATATCGCTGTGGCTGGCTCTGTCCTTTCCCAAAATAGGAGCTGATTTTTTTTGTGGCAAGAGATCCGTTTTTGTGGACCCTGAAAGGTGCCCAGGTTCCCGGGTAGCACCCTCTTCCCTGTCTCATGCCGATGTGACTCTGGGAATTGAGGTCCAATTTTGGGTGTCAGGCCTAGTAATCTTCCTTCCTGAGTCCCCAGCAAGGTAAATGTGCAGCTTTGCAAAGCAGTGGATGCAGCATCAGTCTGTCCTGCTGAAGAGTCAATAGGAGGGTGAAAAGAAAAAAGGCTGAAACAGATCCCCATCCTCTGGCTGTGCAGTGATCTGCTCCTTCTCCAAGCTGGTGGTGGGCCAGGCCACACAGGAATGGCACACGGGTGCAGAGCAGGCTCAGCCCCCACAGCTCCTGTTACCCAGCTCTGGATCTGGCAGCTCAGCACTGACAACCACACTGTGCTGGGGTTTTTGCTGTGGCTTGGAGCACCTGGAGCTGTTGGATGACGGCCTTGGCCCGGCACGCTGGCTCATGCTGCAGCGTGGCCGTCAGGAAGCTGATCAGCTATAAAAGCAAGTGCGAAAAGGGGAGGAAGCTGCTATGGCATCTTCAGGCAAAAAAATAGGCAGGACTGGCATCCTGAAGTGGATCTTTTTTGCCAACACTGCTGGCAGAAAATGCCCCTGTCCCACGTGGATTGGATGTCCACGAAGCCCTGGCGTGCCAGGTCTTGTTTGTGTACCAAGTCATGCAGTATTCAGGGAGGAGGTTGTTCCCAAAAGCATCTACGCTTGGAGTCTTGTGATCATGAGGCTTTTTTTAATTTCAGGTTTTATTAGGGTGATCTGTCCCTTACTGGAATTTGTTTGAGCTCATGGAAATAGAGTCAAGGCGCAAAGCACAGCCCTCAAAACACAGATCAGAAGGCAAATAAAAGTATCCAAAATGCAGCCTTTGCACTAACATATGTCTTGGTGGGTTTGGGCTTGACAAGAGGAGGAGCAGGGATGATGCCCCATGGAGCGGGGATGATGCCCCAGCATGGCACCTCTCTGCTTTCCCTGTAACACCGTTCTCTCTTTCCTCCCAGACCAAGAAGTACGCCGACGTGATCATTCCCAGAGGAGCAGATAACGAAGGTGAGCAGACCCAGACCCTGCCGTTGTGTCCTGGCAGAGACGACACCGATACCAGGAGGGGAAACGTGCCCTGTGAGGCGGGGAGGGGGGTCCCAGCCACCTTGTTTTCCCTGACATGTCTCCAATTTGTTCAAGACAATCCTAATGCCATCCCTCCCCTCTGTCTTTGCTCGCAGTGGCCATAAACCTGATAGTGCAGCACATCCAGGACATTCTTAACGGAGGACTCAGCAAACGCCAGAGCAACGGCTACCTGAACGGCTACACTCCCCCCCGCCAGCGGCAGCCCTCAGAGTCGAGCAGCCGGCCCCACTGACACCGGGCGGCCGGCGCGGGGCTGGGGCTGCAGGGCCCCTCTGTACATACTGTCTGTCCATCCCCCCCTTATCTATTTAAGAAACCAGACGGAGAGGAATGCCTTTAATTTTGTATGTTGGAAATGCCGATCGAGAAGCAGCCGGCCGCTCGGGAGCCAGGACCGCTCGCAGCTCCCGGCCTTGCTCAGTAACTCCTCCAGCACGGCACCGGCTATAAATCTCTATAAATATAGAATTGCTCTATTTTTGTGTAAACGCAGAATAACGTAACATTACTTGCCGCAAGGTATTTGCCAGGCTTGGTGTCGCCAGGAGGGGGCTGGAAGAGGGTCCTGGGGGATTTGGGACTTGGGATCCTCACTTCGTAGGAGAAATGAAGAACATCCAACAGCTGCTTTGCAGTGATCTCCACTGTGGGGAGTGTTGGGCAGTGGTGGTGACAGGCTGAGTGTGGCAGGGACTTGGGGACTGCGCTGTGGTTGCCTCTCCCTATTGCTGGTGAGGTCCAAGCAGTCTGGTTTTACCAGGCAGCTGCTGCTGCCACTGTGATTTTGGAAAAAATGCTGGGCAGTGTCTGCCCTGAACACCTCTGCATGCTGTGTCTGAGCAGGACCCTTGGGCCGTAGCTGGTGTGTCCGGTGTGGACCCTCCAGCCAGGACCTGGCCATGCTGGGGCCGTGGTGACCTCAGCATAGTCACCTCTGCAGCAACCTTGATGCCTGGCTTGGGGGGGGATGGCACCCGCGGGACGGGCCCCTCTGGAGCTCCGTGGCCGTGTGTGTGGTGGCGCTCCTGGCAGTGCCCTCAGCTCGAGACCAGGGGCTGGGCTGCTGGTGGCTTTGCCGTTCCCCACCTGAAACGGTTTTGCTCTCAGACGGGGGAAGTCGGTTGTAGAAGGCTCTCCCAGCGCATGCAGGTGAAGGACACGGCGTCTCTGCAGTGCCCCAGGCTGTCGGGCCAGGAAGGCGCTTTCCTGCTCGGCATGGGAGCTGGGCTCCCCTAACCTGGTTGTGTGACGCCAGGAATGGCACAGGCTGGGACAGGAACCAGCAAAACTCCTCCGGGACCGACTTGCCCCAGCAAAGCTGCTTTGTGGGCTTGATCTTGCACCCCACTGGGCCCTGAGCTGGTACCCTTAGCCTTCCTCCCGTGGGAGCTTCTCTCCTCCCAGAGCATCGCTCTGGCTCTGCATGGTTAAGAGCTTAGAAATCCAGTCCCACCGTGCCCCAGCCCCAAGGGGAGCAGAGACAGGCTTTGATTTTAAGCAAGAGAACAAGAAGGGCAGCAGTTTCCCTGTCACCTCGCAACGTGCCTGCAGACAATTTCCGACTCGTTCCAGCTGGCGCTGGCTGTGTTACTCCAGCGTGCGGCCCTAGGGAAGAGGGGCTGGAGCCCTGTGGCTCTGGTGAGGTTTACCAGGGCTTCACTCGGCCAGGAGAGCTCCGGTGAAACACCGGGCTCACCTTCCCCATAAACAAGGACGGGACAGAAGGATGCTGGCGCCTCTCGCCTCTGCGTTGGGCAAGAAGCTGCTGCCGGAGCCTCTGGTTTCAGCTCCCCGGTGAGTCCTGTGCCCCTGGGGCTGCCTCTGCAAAGCCCCTCAGGGCTCCCCCAGCTTGAGAGAGGGGCAAGCTCAGCCCTTGCCAGGGGGTCTCGCAGGCCGGTGACAGGGCAGGCAGGGTGGCATTAGCACCAGCAGGGGAGCAGGCAGGGGAGAAACGGTTTCGCAAAGGGATAGGCCCCTTTGCGGCACGTCTCATAAAGCCCCATCGTGCAGGGGCAGGTTTAAATCTGAAATCAAGAGGGAGGCTTGGCCAGAACCCCTCCAAACCTGCCCCAAGGGCCCTTACCTGCCCCAGGTGGATGAGTGCTGCAGTTTTTTTGTGTGTGTGTGTGTGTGTGTGTGTGTGTGTGTGTGTATATATATGTATATATATTCTTTTCTTCTTAAGCATTTAAAAATGCGAGGGCTTTGCTGCGGCCAGACCCCCCACGACAAGCACAATTCCCTTAGAAATTCCCGCAGGCCAGTGCTGAGCTCTGCCCTCTGCAGAGGCCCAAGCGCTCTGGGAGGAGCGCCCAGCCCCTCTTCCCGACACATCCCCTCCTTTTGCCTCGGGATGGGCGGCGCTGCCTCAGACATTTTGCTTTTCTCGAGGCTTGACCTTTTTCATATTGCAGCAAAGGAGCAGCCTCGTGGGGAGCAGCTCTTTGGAGCTTGTTCAGCTTGGGAGGATGAGTCACTTTGGGCAATCGCTGCTTAAATTACAGCAGTGCCCCCCCACGCACACGCTCAGCTCTCCTGGGAGGCACCGGTGCGGTCCCCAGCAGGTGACAGGTTTGCAGTGCCGGGCTCCCTGCCAGCACCACCGCTCGTAGCCCAGAGCCACGAGCTCCTCCGAGCACCGCGTCCCCCTGGGCTGGCGCATCCTAAGGCGAGAGGAGACCCAGCTGCCTCTTGCCAGGCTCTGTCCGTCCCTCCCACGCTCCTGACTCATTAAGCTAATGACTCATTAAGTTCTGCACACGTGCTAGCAGTGCTTGGTGGTTCCCGGGAAGGGCACACCTGGGTCCTCTGGCCGAGCTGGGCACTGGTGTGAAGTCGTAGAGCAAAGAGCGGGGACAGCTGACAGCTCCCCACGCCTAAGGGTGTGGGTCTGGGCGGTGGTAGGGAAGCCCTGGGCCCTGCTCGTGTTGGTTGTTAGAGGGTGCCAGCGTCTGCAGCTTCTGCCCTTCCGCTGGACACGGGGTCTCGCTGTTTCCCTGGGCCAGCTCTTGCTGCAGGTGCAGAGGTGGTGCAGCCATTATTTTTAATTATTATTTTTATTTATTGGTGGAGGGAGGAAGAAGGGAGGCCCTGAAGATCTCAGTGGTGAAAAAGTCACGTAGCTCCTTGTGGAAAAGGAGTGGGTACTGAGCAGGACCTACACTGAGCTACAGCTTTCCCCCATGTTTTCCCCTACAGCCTCACCCTTTCCCCGTCTTCCTTGACTGGCCCTCCCTGCTTAGCCCCTCCTCACTCCATCTCCTAGGCCCTTGCTCCCTCTTTACCCCCCTGCTGCAGTGAAAATCTCCGGCTGCCTTTGGCCCTGCTCCCAACGCCCCTCTAGCAGCCCCTCAGCCCATGCTGGTGCTTGCACCCTCGGCCCTGATCGTATTTGCTCTTCCACTTCTGCAGGCGGCAGCAGCTTGGCTCTCTCATTCACCTCAGGCTTCCTGCAGCCCAGGTTCTCCTCCTGTCTTCAAACCTTGCTGCAAAACGACTCTTTTTTTCCCGGTCTGGAGCACCTTTCGCGCTCGCTCCGCCGTGCTGCCCGGCGCGTGCTTTGCAGGCGGCTTTCCTGGCTGCGGGCTGCCCTTGCCCTGCCCGTGGCTGCTGCGCTCCCTGGTCAGTGCTTAACACGGGTTTTCCACGTTTAATGCCCTCGTGGATTTTGCCTTCTGTTGTTCTGCCTGAAATCTCTTAAGTGCAGGGGATGCTTTTGTACCCCCTGTCCCATCGCAAGGTCCTACTGCACTGGACTCGGGATAGGGTGGGTTCTGCTCCACTCCGTTCGCATCCTCCCCTCTCCCAGGCCACGCTCGCCTGCGTCGGCCGTGCTGCAGCTTGGGGAAGTCGGAGGCGTTGGAATTCTGGCGGGCCTGGAAGCTGAGCTCCCTCCTGCAAACCTCAGCGGGGAAGAGGCCAGGGACGTGGCCTGCTGCTGTGGACAGGTGGACTGCAGGTGGGCAGGTTAGCTCCCAGCTTGAGGGCATGAGCTCCAAGACGTTGCAGACTACCTTTGTCCTAAATGCTGTTTGGAGCCCAAAGCGATTCGGCTGCTGCGATCAGATTCACCGGTGACCATAGGCAGGTCCTTTGCCACCCCTTTGGACCTGGAGGGGCAGGCGCAGATCCAGGGCTCCTTCTGGTCCCCGTGCGGGGTCCCCGCTCCCCAGGGCGCCTCGAGCATCATCTCAAGGCCAGGAATCTCCTGGCTCCCCCGTGGGGACTCGTATATATCTATAGCTCACGCTGCCACTGCAGGCAGCAACTTGCCTGCAAGAGGTGTCGGGCAAAGCTCAGCCCAGCCCAGCCCCTTGTCCTACCCTGCCGCGAGGCTGCGGCGCGAAGCTGCTGAGCGCGCGCACGAGCAGAGCCGTGCTGAGCAGGCACGGAGCCCAGCAGTCCACGGAAACCCCCCGCCGCGTCCCGCCAGGCCAGGCCGTCCCAGGGCCGCTGCAAAGGGAAGGGCAGGGGCCAGCGCGGCGGTCGGTCCCCGCGCGGAGGGGCCGGTGCTGGCGCCGGGGGCAGAGCGTTGCCCCTGAACCTCACGCGGGCGCCGCAGTGGCCCCGGCTCGGCGCGCCGGGGAGCAGCGCCAGGGCGCAGAGAGCCGAGGCCGGGAAGCCAAAGCCGAGCATCGTTCCCCTCCGGAACTCGGGTCCCAAGGGATGAGCCGGGAGGAGTCCGCTCAGGACCGCTACCGTGCAGCGCCGGTCGCGAATGCCGGCGCTGAGGCCGCTTCCTTGCATCACTGGCCTGCGGCTGATGTCAAAAAGCACCCGTGGTGTTGCAGAGGCGCCCGCAAGTGGGAAGAGGTGGGGAGGAGCCGAGTCAGGAGACTGGGCTTGGCAACCTGCCCAGAATCTCCTGCGCAGCCTCGGCATCATCCCGCCCCACGCCTCCTTTTGGGCAAAAAGGAGACCCCCACATTAAGAGGAAGGCTGAGGATTTATCGTTAGCTTGATTAAAGTCTTCACAGTCCGGAATTTTATTGGGCCAAGTGTACTTCATATAGCAAAATGGTTAAATGCAACCCTATGCAAAAAGTCTCAGGAGCAAGAATACACCTGAAATTTGCCAATCAGCTTTTAGCCCTTGCTCCTCCTGTACTCGTCTTCAAGTTCACGTTGCATCTGGTTATACTTCATATGGTGCGTTTTCTGTGGGCAAGGTGCTGCTTCCTTGGTTTCTTCGTTAACCCTAAAACCAGTATTGTCAGCTCCAGCTCTGCATATACGTAAGCGCCCTGGGCAAGGGGTTTACGGGATCAGCAGAAGGTTTAGGGGACAAGCAAAGGGACATGAAAAGATGAAGCTGCTCAACCCAGCAGGACAAACTGCGGGGTGGTTTTTCTGCGGGATGTGGGGCGGCGGCGGTCCCGTCGGACCCTGCGCAGCTCGCTCCCTCCTGGCTCCTCCTAGCGGCTTTTCCGAAGGATCGTCGTTGGCTTTGGACGCGGGTCCTCACAAATTGGGATGCTCGGGTGGTGCGCAGCATGTGAGGACATCTATTTTCCCTTTGCCCTGGGGTTTTGGCCTATCGTTGCAGGGGGCAGGATGCCCCTTTCCTCAGCCACAAGACCCCCAGGCTTTATTTTGGAAGTGAAGGAGTTGCGGATGCTGCCCTGAGATTGTAATGAGAGCTCCTTAGCGCTGCGTCCTCGGAGGCGCGATGCAAAAGCAAAGATCCCGCCATCAAACCGTCTCGAGGGAGAGACGAAGCTATCGGAGCCTTGGCAAGTTAGAGACCAAGCTGCTGCTCTTTGAGACGGCGCTTTTAGCTGTTTTTCTTTCCTACGTGACCCCAGGTCGCCGTCATCCCTCGGTCACCTGCTGCTTTCCCCTGTGCGTCACTGGTGGCTATGGGGTTGCAAAGGGGGACGAGGATACCCGCGGCGACCCACGGGGACACGGCCACAAACGGGGAGACACGGCCGCGCTGGGCGGACACGGCCACCAGCGGGCACCGCCGCGAGATGTGGCCACCTCATGGCGACACGGCCACCCTCTGGGGACACGGGCACCCCACGGGAACGCGGCCACCTCATGGGCAACCCGAGGGGACACGGGCACCCCACGGGAACGCGGCCACCTCATGGGCTCCTCAAGGGGACACGGGCACCCCACGGGAACGCGGCCACCTCATGGGCTCCCCGAGGGGACACGGGCACCCCACGGG
>WBNA01000354.1:72588-91970 GCA_013398345.1 Nothocercus nigrocapillus
CCCCAGGAAAGGGACTGGAATTGTATTCATTTCAGTCAGGTAGTACTTAAGTCATGGGAAGAAGCAAACACAATTGAACTTGACTACTGGATGCAGTGAAGACAATAACTGATATTTAACTGTAGACACATGACATCAGCATACTCGTAAATTTGCAGTAAATACGGCTTTCCTAACCATAAGGACTATAAAAAAAAAAATGACTTTGCTATGTAAGTTGAGACCTTGTATTTTGCAGAACTTGGTGTTTTTCCAAAAGCCCAACATTCAAACCCAACATTTTAGCTGGCCATTTCATGTGTGCTGTGCTTGCTCTGCATTTCTTTTGCATTTTTTTAGGGGGAGCAGGATGGTAACCAGATGGTCGCTTATTTTCAGTGCTTGGTGGTTTTAATGGTTAGAGCTAATTCTTCTCATTATTACATGAGCAGGGCATGCTTTCAAGTCTCTAAACTTTTTTTACAGCACAGCAATTCTGCATTTTAGTGTTTTAGCATTAAGCCTGTTGTGTGGGTTCTTTCCTTTTGCAGTCCATCAAAGGCAGCTTTCCATCTTCCTTATTCCCATGAAAGCATGTGCAGGCAAAACTTCTGGACTCTAGAGAACACTTTCCCTCCGAGATGGTACAGATTTTAATTTACTTAACTAAAGTATGGCCTCCAGAAAGGAATTGGTTAGATTGGAGCACTCCCTGCTTGGAAGGTGGTGTTTAGCTTTTTGTGCCCATCCACGTGGAGGTTAAAAACCGATAGGAAACATTCCCTGCTCTGCAGAGACTGTAACCCCTCCAACCTAGCCAAAAGGAAAAAAAGCAGGAGACGGGAATCTCCTGGATGGCAATGTAAAATATTAAGCATTAGGCATCATGCCAATCCATGCAGTTCCTTTGAATGCAGTCTAAATTGCTGTGTGTCCTCTGCTGTGCTAACCTCCAGTTCTATTAGTTTTTATGTGTATTGCTGCATTACATCATTAACTCCTTGGTAAAATGTTTCTCCAAGTCTTCCATTCCTCTCAGTTTAATTTGTTGCCCAAAACCCCTAGTGAATATGGTGCACGCAATGTGAAATGGTTCTGCTAACAACTCTGCTGTGCAAAAAAAACGGCCTTCATGTTTTTTGCTTGATCTGACATCTGTATGAAGTGAAAAAAAATACACAGAGATGACTTACATACTTACAGTATGTTTCAGTAGGCAAAGATTGTGCTCTATATTCTCTTACATTTTTTCTATCTCTGTGTAAATGCAGTAGTGAACAGTGCTGTATTTTTTTTCTGATTTTGTTCAGTGTGGGAAAAAAAAAAAGAAAAAAAGACGACCATCTTTTTTTTGTTCAGTGTTGTCAGCTTCTAGCAAGTAAATGTCAGGCTATTAATATTAGTCAAATAGTTTTTAATGTCCTGATAATTAAGGCAAAAATAAGACTGACTGTTTAAAAGTGTTTATTTTACTGTGTAAACTAACAAGGTGCATAGCAGCAAAGACTGGATTTGTAGAAGTGCTGGCAGTATTTTGAGTTCAGTGAGATATGATGGTGTTTTGTGAGGGTGTAAGTTATGTTATATCCAGAGCCCCTATTTTCAGATCTGAGGATGCCTTTACAAACGATCAAGGTAAGATTTAGACATGAGCTGGTCTATGTAAAAGTGAGGAAGACTCTGCAAAATGCTGACATGGGTCTTTGTGGCCATCTCAGTTTGAGCTCGAAGGCTGAGGAAGTGTCTGAGATAACTCTGTTGTGATTCTTACTGCTCCCTGACAGTCCATAGGATCCTGGATAAAAAGCCTGGTAACTGACCTTGTTTTCTCTTGTGTTTCCTTTTAGCAGTACTTGCTGTTGTCAGCAGCTTGGCTATTTTTTGCATATTCATTTGGTGTTCTTGAATCAGTTCTTGAAGTAATCAAAAGGACCACGCAGCTGATTCCTGTTGAGACGATAAAGAGAATGGATTTCTCTTTTGTTTGTGCCGCATAACCTAAAATAGGTCACAGAATGGTAATGTAGTTGCAAAGGAAGGGAAAGGCCAATATTCGGTGTTTTTCCGTCCCTGAGGCTGTGCAAGGTTCCAGGCTGCAGCCTGGGATCGCTTGCAGGGAAGTTGTGTTGGGAATCAGCAGTCCAACCACTTCTGCAGCTCCCTTCTGTTCTTCCTCCTTTGCCCTGTGTCCAAAATGTGGGCATGAGGCAGGGCTGGGTTGCAGCTCTGTAACTGCTCATAACAGTCTCCAGGCTGAGCCTGACACATGGGAGTTTTGTGGCATGTTGTATGAGCAGAGGGTCCTCTAGTGGCAGCTCCAGCCTCCTGAGAACGCGGTTGCTATCTGGGGTACTGAAGGAATTAACATGTTTGCAGATTGTCAGTGCCTTGAATTTCACAAGAGATCAGTCCTTGGGGCCTTAGCAGGCTCTGATTCCTTCTTAAGTGTATTTGGACTCGCGCATCCTCTCAGTATATATTTAGAGCAAATGAAAGAGAGACAGGATCAAATGAGTCCATCTCCTTGTCCTGAAATACTTGCTGTTCTGCTACAAATCAGCATTCAGGAAGATCTTTCCATATTCTCTACAATGCCTCTGGTAACTTATTTCTGAGATTGTTATTTTTTGTGCTCTGTTTTGGATTCGTTATGAATAAAGCCTCTCTGTTCTGATACTGTTTTTCTGACAAATATTTACCGTCTGCCTCACATTTTTATTTCTGCTTTTATGTATTACACAGGGCAAATAAGGAGGCTGGGTTTAAATAAGGGCTTTTTTTTTTTTTCCTGTATTTTAAAACCTGATCAATGCATTCTGTGGCTTAACCCTTCAAAAGCAATCTGCAGAACTTTTATAGATGTATTCCTTTCACTTGCATCCCCATCTAAAGGTGACTTTTGCTTTGCTGGGGACTGTGTTCTGGTCTGTGCAGTGAACCCTTTGCTCTGACTGGTGTCTGTAACAGTTATGGATATTTGGCACTTTGTGGGATCCATCCATGGGGCTCTAACTAGAGCAAACCCTCTCTCCTCCAGCCTCGCATTGAAAGGCAGGAGTGGCAAGTGGTTCTGGTGCTTTGACCACTGATCTTAGTTTTCTCTTTACTCCTTTCTGCTTAACCAGGTAATGGAGAGCGAGGAATTCATGCTGCTGCCTGCCAACCAGCTCATAGACATTATATCCAGTGACGAGTTAAACGTTCGCAGTGAGGAGCAGGTTTTCAATGCTGTCATGGCCTGGGTGAAATACAGCATTCAGGAGAGAAGACCCCAGCTGCCACAGGTAACCTGGAGCAGAGCAACACCTGAGGCTGCTTTGTCCAGGGGAGGATTAATGAGGGCTGAAGTTGTGGTGCCACAGCAGAATCACTGATCTGAGTGCATTTGGTGATTCTCCCTGATTTCCATAGGGGTTGGAAGACTTTTTTTTCCTCCTTCATCTAGGCTGAAGGTAGCAGCAGCCAGATGCTGCAGTAGGGGCTTTATTGAATTGTTTCCAGGTAGGCCTTGCCAAACAAGATCGTTCCAGCAGTCAATCCAGACAAACCTGCCTGTGTTGCTTAGGGTGCTGTACAAAACAAGATAGTCGAATTGAGGCGGGGGGGCGGAAATCTTCATTTGAGGTATATTTTTAACCTCTGCTCGTTGATTTATGCCTCAGTCCTTATGATCTTATACTGGAGCTTGTCAGAATGCTTTTGCTGAAAGATCATGTTTTGTCTAAAGCTAAAACATTTTGGAAAGGTGTATCCATTCTGACAAAGCTGTCAGCCAGAAAAGCTTCTGAAGTCTCAGGCTTTCTGATCAAAAGAGGTGAGAGACTGTCTTGGCTTTTCTGCTTTGGAAATGGATGTTAAGCACAACTTTATTTAATGGAAAGCTTTTGAAAATTGTTAAAAAGGAATTGTTTTCCTCAAGCTAGCTTATTAATACTCATACAGCTCTGCCTTTTGTAGGTCCCTCTGTGTATAGCTGATTATGTCTATAAAGTCTAAGCTTTTGTGAAAGGGATGCTATTTATTATCATTCATTTACTATACAATGCCACTTAAATTTAAGAGGACTAAACAACTCTTAATTGGTGATAAAACTCCTAACTAAGCTAGTGTTTCAGACAGCTGTTTTGACATCTGCAGTTTTGCAAAGGTTTTCAGTTGATAGCTTCTTTTCATTGAATTGGCCCATTTAAAACACGAGGCTGTTGCCTGTCTGAATTGATGCACTAGACAACTAGAGTGACAGTTTGCCTATATAAGTGATCATGCTGTTTGTTTGCCAGAAGAATTGTTTATCAAAACTTGATAGCCAGCAACTGCATAGCTGAATATTTCTGTTTGGCCTCTTATATCTCCAGCGGTGTCTATTTTATCTTTAGTGCTGCTTTTTTTGTTTTGTGTATGTGTGTTGTAGGTCCTGCAGCATGTCCGCCTGCCACTGCTGAGTCCCAAATTCCTTGTGGGTACTGTGGGCTCTGACCCTCTTATTAAGAGCGATGAAGAATGCCGGTAAATCTTCTCACTGATTTGCAGAATGGGATTTCATTGTATGTGGGCGCCTTATTTGTGTCTGTTCTTTAAAACTGTGTTAAATTGCCAATGGTAAATAAGTGTTTCCTCTTTGCAACTGGGAGGAGAAGAGTTTGGTTTTTTTTGTTTGTTTTTTTTTCAAGTTTTCAGTGAAATAGCAAATTTTGAGTATATAATTTGACTCTCAGTAAAATATCTTTCAGCAGATTTTTTTCCATTTCACCTTTTTTGTTTCTGTAGTCATGGCCATTCAGTACACCCCAATACTCACATGGCATTTGTGACTCTGCCACGGCTTAAAGCGATGTTTCTGTATCTGAAACATCCTGCTTTTGACAAGTGAAACAGAGCTCTGGGGCTGGAATTTGCCATTTCCCACAATGGTAGTCCAGGAAAGTTGTAATTTCCTTCTCTTACAGTGCAAGTCTTGCCTTTCTGGTTCTGTGCAGTTCTGTTATCTATAAAGCACTCAATTTTTGTTGTGCTTCCTGAAAAATTGCGCAGTGAACAGACTCAGCTGTTCTCATTCTGAATAAGACTTACCCTTGGAGGAATTCCATGTTTGTAGAGGGAAGGACTCTTTTCTTTTTTGTTTTGTTTTATTCAAGGGTTTGGAATATTAGGATTAGTCCAGGTGACAAGTCATGAATGGATGGACAATGTGAGATGGCCAGAGCTGATGGATAAAATAATCATCAGAAGGGTAGTATCTCCATCTCTTGGTCTTGTGTGTGTATTATGTATATGTGTGCTTTTCAATAATTTTCTTGTTCTTAGGCAAAACAATTTAGTTTTAGCTTGAGGCGGACTGGGTTTTTTTCTGCATTGTAAGCCTGATGAATCTCCCACGCAGTCTTGTTCTCAGTGTTTATTGCTAGTAATATGTAATATTAACACTGGCCAAATATTGTTAACTGGTCTACGTCTGTGTCACTGTAAACAACTGATGACCACTTGGGTGACAGAGTATGTTTGAACCAGAGTTATTCATGCACTTAGGTAGTTTGTGCATAACTGAAGTGCATGACCAGTGCTGGCTGCTCTTACTATCAATTTTGATTTGTACTTTCTCTCGAGACCCCTGTTGTGTGAACATTTAGAATTAATATTTTCCTGTCTCATACAGGGACCTAGTGGATGAAGCTAAAAATTATCTACTGTTGCCTCAAGAGCGGCCGCTGATGCAGGGACCAAGAACAAGACCGCGCAAACCCATCCGCTGTGGAGAGGTTCTCTTTGCAGGTATTTGCAGCTCTTGCTGGTTTCAGAGATTTAAGTCCATGGGTTTTCTGGTTATAGTACTCCTGTAAGAGCAGACTTTACAACCTCTTCCTTCTGAGGTGATATATACATTAAAAATACTTAATGATTTCAGTTCTTTATAGATTAATACTATACTGGTCTTCTAACGGTGGTCCTCAGGATGAGTGACCCTGAGAGGTGGGTTAAGGCTGGCCAAGCCCAGAGGAATCCCTTAGAGCAGGCACACCTGCAGCATGTGAATGTGTTGCGTTATCATGACCCTCTTTCTTGTGTTTTGGTTCCTGCAGTGGGAGGCTGGTGTAGCGGGGATGCAATTTCCAGTGTGGAGCGCTACGATCCTCAAACCAATGAGTGGCGGATGGTGGCTTCCATGAGTAAAAGACGCTGTGGTGTTGGAGTCAGTGTTCTGGATGACCTCCTCTATGCTGTGGGAGGCCATGATGGTTCCTCTTATCTTAACAGTGTAGAAAGGTAGGTCTGCATAGGGCTGATGCTCTGAGGGTTTACTCTGAACATTTAAACCTGGTGTAACCTCTCAAAAAATGGATCCATTTTGCCAGCTGTGTTGTTGAAAACCTGACATTTATATTAATGCTTATCTCCATTTCCTCCTCCTTTGCCTACCTCTTCAATATTGTATTGCAGTACTGCTAAGCTAGGACTTCAGGCATAACAGCTTGTGTCATGTTATCCTCAGCTTAGTGAGCCCAGATGTAGTCTTTGGTATAAGGAAGGAATATTTAAGAGGTAGGTCTCACTGCAAGTGCTGAGAGGAGTGATGGTCTTGGTTCACTTTCTTTTGAAATTGCTGGTTTGTTCTTAGCATTGCTGAGGAAGTTGAGGTTATGGCATGTGTTACTTAATGTTGAAAGAAAGCACTCAGGCGTTTTGTTGTGACTAGAGAATTAAGGAACCTTGGAAGTACTTTCACAGAAGAAGGAAAATGGGTCAGATTTAGACCTCTGAAAGATGTAAGTTGAGCAAGCTTTGTTAAACTTCCTACTTCTGGGAGCTTCGTGTTGACAGTCCCTGTTCCTTTGAGCCCTGAGACTCGTGCATTCTTAGCACTCTAAGCCTCAATCCTCCAACAAAATCCAACAGCTATAAAAATATCTTCTTCCTTCCCAAACCTTCCATTCTTTCCACATACCTTCTTACATATTCCCAGCTTTCCAGATGAGGATGCAGACCTCATATCCTCCACGTCCTGCATTTATTTTCTACCTTACTTCCTAGTCTCTGGGTTCCCAAGCCAGTCCAGCTGGCTCACCTTTGTCTAGAAGTGCCGATCCTGGTGCTCTGAGTTTGTGTGGGCTGCAGAGAACATGCGGCAAAGTAGCTCTTGGTGCTGTGTTTGCACAGAGGCAAATTGCCACATGTGAGCCTGGCTTGGCAACCTGCTCTTTTGTGAATCTGTAGCTTTGATCCTCAGTTTGAATCATCTCAAACTGCAGTTTGGAATCCCTGGAATAGTAACATGTATTGGATGCATTGCATTGCCTGAGGGCCCTTATCCAACTTCCTTCTAAATAGCTATGTTGCAGTTCAAGCTTAAGATAGGCAAATTCCACTGCCCCAGTAGTTTCTAGGCATGGGAGAATCTGAAACTTTCCTAGACAAGCAACTTGTGCTGTTTGGTGTGTTTTTCTAGATATGATCCGAAGACCAACCAGTGGAGCAGTGACGTGGCCCCCACCAGCACCTGCAGGACCAGTGTTGGAGTGGCAGTTCTCGGGGGCTATCTCTATGCTGTGGGTGGCCAAGATGGTGTCTCCTGCCTCAACATTGTGGAAAGGTATCTCAAATAAATAAATAAATAAAATACAGAAAGAAAGAAGTGGGGCAGAGGGAGAGGAAGATCTCTTGGTAAGGTGCAGATGAGCTTTAGAGAGAGAGGTAGATGCTGTACAGGTTTCATGGGGATTATTGCTTGGAGACAGGCAAGGATAGTCTGCCTGCCCCTTTGTGAAGATGTCTGTGCCTAACTGAGTGTTTTATTGTTTCGTTAGGTACGATCCAAAAGAGAACAAGTGGACTCGTGTGGCTTCCATGAGCACCAGGCGCCTAGGAGTGGCAGTGGCCGTGTTAGGAGGCTTCCTGTATGCAGTGGGAGGCTCTGATGGAACTTCTCCTCTCAACACTGGTATGCATTTTGCTGTCTCTCACTGCAGTCGTAGTTGCCATGATCTTGCTTTGTTGTGTCTATAGTGTCCCTGGATGAGTATTTTAGTGAACAGTTTGCTATATGTTTCCTTCTTTAACATAATTTTGCCATAGAGTAATTCATTCTCTAGGTTTCTAAGTCCTTATTACGTTGTCGTATATGTCTTTTTTCTTCTTTTCCCTCCTCTCAGTGAAGCTACATCTGACAGCGTGTCCTGAAGCCAATACTTTGCTCATTTGCTGAGCAGTTGCAAATGCATCTTTTTCCTGCAGTAGCCTTTATTGCTATAGGAAGGAAGGATGCCATAGGCCACACTGCTGCAAGATGAAAATGCAGATAAGTTTGTAGCATTGACCAACTCATTCTTGAGTTGAGATGCATTATGTGACTGGACTATGTAGCCTTCCAGGGATTGGAGACAGGAGAGAGAACAGGCAGACTTTTGTAGGAGGAGAGCATTAGAGTGGGGGATCACAAACTGGTACATATTATTTTTAGCGTGTGGAGGATTGCAGTGTCTTACAGAGTTCAAAAATGCAACTTCCTCCCACTCCACCAGCGTTGTTGTCCAAAGCTGTGTCATTTCCTCTGCAGTGGAGCGCTACAACCCTCAGGAGAACCGCTGGCATACGATTGCACCCATGGGCACAAGGAGGAAGCATCTCGGCTGCGCCGTGTACCAGGACATGATCTACGCTGTGGGAGGTAGAGACGACACAACCGAGCTCAGCAGTGCAGAGAGATACAACCCGCGGACGAACCAGTGGTCTCCCGTTGTGGCCATGACGTCCCGCCGGAGCGGGGTGAGTTTGGGCTTGGTTTGCCTGCTTACGCTATACGACACGGTGAGAGCACTGGGCAGACTGTCAGCTTGTGAGATTCCTCTCTAGCTTCCTGTGTACCTTCCCTTATCCCTTATGAGGGAAATGTTTGTTAAAAAGGCAAAACCCTGTAGCAAAGGAGAGGGAAAGTGGTGTCATACCATGGACTGTCAGCTCTTTAATGTGTCAGGAGATGTGTTAAGTATCCATTAATCCAGACATTTTTGAGTGTCTTTTTAAAGTAATTTTGGTCCCTTGTGTTGATTTCAGCTACTTGGGCCTGAAACGGAGGAATTCTTTCATTTCTCACTTGGTGTAGTAGTCGTGCCTGCTCTGGGGAAACTATTAGAGAGCAGTGTCAAAATTAGCACCTGGGTCTTACCGTGTTATGCACTTTGGATGACTCGGGAGATGAACATACCTGCTTGCACAGAAGAAAGAGTTCAGAAACTTCTGGGCAGTTACTTGCTTAGATACAACTTTCTAGTTAAGTCTTTCTCATTGCCTTGTGAGATCTGTGTGGGAACAGAGTTTCCAGGCTCTTATCTAGAACATTGCCTCCTCACAGTATCATGTGGGGAATGACAGCATGTCTTCATCAGCTGCTAATCCTCCTGCTTTCTGCAGACATAGGAGCCAAAGATTAACATCGTGTTTTAAGCAGTCGTAGTGTTTGGGCAGATGCAAATGTCATGAATATTTAACATTGGATGCTGGATTATATAGTACAGAGTGGATTAATTCTGTCTGTACATTAGTATTTCAGTGTCTGAGGCAAGTATGAATCATAACTTGATTCATAACTTGGTTTGGGGGGGGGCAGGGAGCATATACTTATTTTCCTCGTCAAAGCATGTAGTACGCAGTTCAGCGTTGTCCTCTGTAGTTGCAGATCACATGTTGACTTTTCATGAGCTTCTATATTTGCTTTTTGTAGAATTTGGTAAATAGATGCATGTTTTTCTGTAGGGCTCCTGAGTTCTCTTTACCTTCCTCAATGCCAAAACAAAGACCTTTTTGCACAGTGTTCTGGCCTTATTTTCTGTGCTGTGTCAGGGTGTTTTCACTGGAAGTGATTTCCAAGACCACAGAACAGCTTGAGATTTGAGTAACTTTGGAGCTGATAATAAAGGGAGCCCTCTTTTTTCTGTTTTTTCCTTTTTTTTTTTTTTCCTCTAAAATATCTTCCCTTTTGTGATCTATATCTACCTTTTACTTTGCTTTTATTTTACATTATGTGTCATCCTGTGCCAGTATGTTCTAGTTAGATGCGTCTATTGATGCATTTAGTTAGATACCTTATAGGCTACTTTGTTTATTCTTTTCTTCCACACCAAAACCTCTACTGCAGACTGTGTCTTTCCCCAAACTTGGTTATTGAAGACTTTAATATTTCCATTTTAATCGTCGTTTTCGGAATATGGTAAACATCCCAGCTAAGTAAGTACTGTCTGTAATGGTTGTTTTTCAGGTGGGCCTTGCCGTGGTGAATGGACAGCTAATGGCAGTGGGGGGTTTTGATGGGACAACGTACTTGAAGACCATTGAGGTGTTTGATCCAGATGCTAACACATGGAGGTAACCTTAAGCTTGTGAAAGAGTCAAGTAACACTTTCTGGCTGTGGCTGCTTCAATCCAGCCAGTGTTTGGAGCTGTTCCAGACAAGTTAGAAATGTGAAGTGTGGCATCGTAAGGAGTTTGGGTGCGGTAGCCAGTGTAGCGGTCATGGTGTGGCTTGTTGGCTTGCATGAAAGTGCATGAAGGAGAATCCTGTTCCAAAAAACTGAGAAGTGCTTAACGTCCTTCAGCTCTCCACTCTTCGTTATTTCTGAAAAGTAATTCAGGGCTAAGAAATAACTACATAAAAGGGGTACTTGTCATTTACAGCGTTTCACTGAATATCAACCTTGTGTTAGATTTGTATTTATGAATGCAAATGGTGTTTGACTACAGAGCCCCTCACCATCAAGATGGCTTTTCCATATAATCTTGGATAGAAATCAGATACTTCAATATGCCAATACACTATCTAGGTATGGCACCCTATGACTATTGGAGTAGTGGGCTGTTGAGAAACACTCTTGCAGATTTCCCCTTGAATTTACTTGAATTCTAGTTCTAGCCATCAATTCCATTTTTAAGTAAAACAGAAATGTATTTTCCAGAGTGATTTTTGTTTGTTTGTTTGGCTTTTCCACCCCCCCCGCCCCAGCCCCCCATCTGAAGATATCAACAAATTTAATAATTATTTGGGAAATAGTCTCACTGCATCTTTTGCAGGCAGGAAAATGCTGCATAGGTAGGTTACTGAGTCTCAGAGAAAATAAATGACTTGACAAGTGTGCTGGGTAACAAACAAAAGACAGTGCTAAAATGTAATTTGTTTGAGTGCTGCTTTTGAACTTAAAAACTGGGCCACACTGAAACAGATCTACCCCTTATGTTTATTTTGGAGCGAGTCTGCTCTTGCTTCCCTATAAAAATAAGCATACCCTTAGCAGAAGGAGCTCACTGTCATCATATAGCATTCGACCTACTCATTTTTGGGTTTCAAGTTGAGGCTCTGATTTCCATATGTTTCTGGAAGAGCTGAAACAGAACAATTTGAACCTTTCCTGATGGGAAAATGTGTATTGAACAGGAAGATTCAAGTGTAAGATTGCACTTGAAAGCAATTGTCTGCATATTTATTCACAAGTCTAATTAGTGCAGGGTTTCAGGCTCTTATGTTTTTTCTTTTAGTAAATCTGTCAGGTGTGTGGATTAGTAAGAAGTTTATATCTTTATTCCTTCCAGATTAGTAATACTAAAAAATTAACCCTTTTCTGTTGAGATAATCTGTCATAAACCATGTAGGAAGATGCCCCTGTATGCTGATTTGTGCACAATGCCTTTTGAAATGCACAGAAAACCAGCTGAGTAGAGAGTGAGAGTAATATGCATTTCAGATTCCTTAGCTGAGAGATTTCAGCTACTTACAGCAACTATAATGGTAAATAAAGTATTTAGAGTTAGGGGTTACTGCCTGGGCAGAAGTTTAGGCAACTGTTCAAGGTATTAGTCTGTGTTTTCCCTACTGAATTCAATATAGTTGATTAGCATCGTGGTCCTCTTTGTTTGTTTGTTGGTCTTATTGCTATTAAGAAAGGTTTGTGTCGTCCAACTGCTTGCTATGCATTTCGGGTCTAACAAATGGCATTGGAAGGAGTTACTTGAAGAACTTGCCTCTGGTGTTTCTGCCAGCAGATTGTAGAGGCACCGAGAGGAACAGGCAGCTGAAAAGAGTAGGTTACTGGAGGCCACAGGGAGCAGATTTCCATATGAAATGCAGGCACTGTTTCAGTAACATATCTTGAAGAAACAGGTGGTGTTTGGGATGTGCTAAATCTTGGGTGAGAGCAGCTGAATATAGGTTATCAGAAACGTTACAAAAATGAAGTGGAAGGAACAGCTCCTTGCTCCTATGTTACCCAAAATGTACCCCAGGATAAACTACAACCAACAAAGATCTTTTCTATCTTGCATGTAACCAGGCAGAAAGTGATTACTTAAGAAACAGAGAACTGCTGAGCATCCAACCAAGAAGCAATTCCATTTTTTTTTTTTCTAGAGAAAGATGTGAGCAAATATAATATATTTACCTTGGAAATATGTACAGAGACTGCTGCCCTGCTTAGTAATTGTGATCCACGTTAACCGAAGGCCAAAAAGAAGCAAGAACAAGGGCTGGGTCACTCTCTCCCACAGTAGCTCCGTGAAGGAGCTGAACCTGTGGTCACTGGAGCCTTGTCTTTGCAGGTTGTACGGAGGCATGAACTATCGGCGGCTGGGAGGAGGCGTAGGAGTTATCAAAATGACACACTGTGAATCTCATATATGGTAAGGAGCAAGAGGGAGGGAGACCCGTGGCTCTCCTCCTGGAAAAACTGAAGAGACTTCTTGACACTGGACCTCTTTGCAGCTCTAGTACGAACGGTCTAGATCCAAGGTAACTCTTTGCCAGTGACTCTTTCTAGCAGATTATGAAAACAACTTCCGTGAGTGTGCGCCCAAGGGAAGATCGCCTTGTCAGACTCCAGGGAACCACTGGACAGAAGTAGGAGTGTTGCTTATGTCCTTATTTTTTCCAAGTAGTCTACATGTTTGGATAAACCAAACTGTAAAAGTTGTTATAGTGCAAACAATACCAGTGTAGGGACTACAAGCTATACTGGGAGTCTGGCAAGAGGAGGGTTTCCCTGATTTCCCTCCTCCTGGGAGCAGCTGACGTGGGCGAAAGAGGAAAGTGATGCAGAAAACATTGCTTTTGCCTTATTTACAGAGAGCTTCGAAACAGTACTTGACCTGCAAGGTGCCACCTTTGCGCAGAAGCTTTTCTGTGCACAGAGTATATTTATTTTTTCATTTGATTTGTATCATGTATTTTCTTTGTATCGCTCACGATGGTAATTCCAGCTTTTTTATATGCATATATATGTGTGCATAGATATATATTTTATATATGTGTATGTGCACGTGTATGTGCGTTTTGAGTTTTGAGAAGCTGATGGTTAGGGCAGGGCTATGTCCTGCAAGATGTGGTGGTTCCAACCCTTGTGTGTACTGGGATCTCTTTGAGCACAGGAGAGCTCTGCAGATGGGTGCCCCGAGTATCTTATCTGTCTTGCTGGAGGCAAGAAGTAGAACTGGAACTCCCCATCTATTGACTGAATCAGTGAAGTGCCCAAAAAGAGGGTGAGAGTGAAAAGGATTTTAAATGATGCCTTTTTACTGTACAGTGTATGGTACAAAAGTTCAGCTTTTTTCTCTCCCCTCCCCTGCGTATGAACCTAGAAACAACTCGTTATTGCTCACCTATAAAAACCCTTTTCTCATTCCTTTTCTCATTGATATCTGCTGGGTATCAGCTCTTGTGTGAAGCTGGAGTGCAGGTACCACTTGTTAATTCTGACTAGCCTAGGTAAGTGCTCACTTCTCAGGTTCTTGCTACTGTGGCAGACCCCCCAGCCAGCTCCTGCTGAAAGACCCTTAGACCAGCATTGTCTCAGCCACCCTCCCGCCCCTTGTCTGTGTCTTCAGAATTCCTGCTGGAAAACAGTGACTGTGAGGAAGTGGTGCCCACCCTTCTGCTGGTTTTCATGCAGTTTGCCTGTGTTGGCTAGAGAGCAGGGAAAGGTATGAGGCTCATTAAAGAGGGGAGGGACTGCTCACTGGCACCACAACTGCTGTGTTTCAGTGGGTGAGGAGGCACCTGGGGATGGAGGGAGGAAGGAGCAGCTCCACTCTAGATGTGGAGGTTCTGACATATTTGCCCGTACGGACACAGCCACCCAGTACCAGACAGTGAGTTGTTGCACCTGATGTAACTTTGGACCTTACTAATCTGACTTTTAAAGAGGACTGTAAATTCTTGAGATGAACAAGGCACTGCTGACATCTTGAGTTCTTTAACGTCATGGTTTGATTCATGTAACTTGGCATTTTAATGTTCTTGAATATAGTAAAAAATACACTGCAGTAATAAATGGGTCATTCAAACTTTTTTTAAAAGCCCCTCTCTCCCCCTAAAGGTTGGTATTCTTGTGTTTACATATGAAGATCATTTGCACCTTTACAAGGAAGAACAAGTATTCTGTAAACAAATGTTTACATATATCATTTATGCTTTTTTCTAGCATGAGTAACTTGTATAAATAGTGCTATCTTAATAAATTTCTTCTATGCTGTTCTTTGTGTGTTTGTTTGAAAACAGCACATGATGCTTTTATGTAGTGTGTCTAAGTACACTGGGTCACTTAAATGTCTTTTGATATCGATGCTGTTTGAAACACTGTATGAGCAAAGTGGCTTAAAACTTGTTATTCTGTGTTACTCTCAAAGATTTAGGAGCACCTTATTCACAAGCAGCTTTTCCTCGAAGAAAGGATCTGCAGCTCTGTTAATCCTAGGTTATAGATGGCCATGTAAAAAGAGGAGGAAATAGCTCTTTGCTGTGGGGGCATAGACAGTGCCCTGGGGATAGACTAAGCAGCTACTTTCCTAAGTTGCTGCTTTAAGCGTGTGCACTATTACTCTTGGAAGTTGAAGAGGCCTGTATTAAAATACATAAATGCAAGGATTCTGCTGTAGAATTTTCTGAGATTTTGTGTTAGTCTGTTCCTAAAGCAAGGAAGAGGTTCAAAGAGGCTTCACTAGACTTAGTATTTTGGAGATTGTACAAGCAAGGTTGGTGGAAGGCTTGGAGATTGGGCTTTAAGAGTGAGAATCTTAATGCTTTAGGGTTAGTGTCATAACTAAATACAGGTGGAAGGTATGTCAGACTTCCAGCTTCTTTTCTGAGTGGAAACTAAAGCTAACTAAAATAAATAGCTGCTGGGCAGCCAGGACCTTCAGAAGATATGTTTCCAACAGCGTAAGAGTCCTTGGGTTACAGACTACAGCCTATACAAGCAAAAAATAAGGCCTATACAGCCTTAACTACTAAATATAAAGGAAAGTTAGTGCATGAATTTTTGGCTAATTGTTTTATTCTCCTTGTACAGGTCTCCTTTAGTGGCACTGGCTGACAAAGGAGGCATGGAGTTTTGTTCCTGGGGATGGTTGCATGGTTGATTCTTGGCATTGTTCAGGGGAGGGGACTGTGGCAACCAATTTTAGTGACAGCTGATAAAAGTCAGAGGGTTGGTAAGGAAAAAAATTGCACCCTTTCTTACAAGAAGGTCATAGCTTCACTTGCACAGCGTTTGTCTGAGCAGTTGAGCTTGTGCTATTATAAGTGAATTTCTTAAACAACTGTGAGTAAAACTTTGGTTAGCTATTAGAAAGCTTTCTAAACTAGTGATCAGTGACCTATAGCTTGCGCATAAAACCTACACTTGTATTTTGCTTAATAGGCAGAGATTTTTCTTAAGACCAAAATATAGCAAAAAAGCAAATATTCTTTATTTAGTACTATAATAATAAAAACATATGGCATTTAAGATGTACATTTAAACTATAGGCAAGCACTATGCACTAGCTATCTGAACCTCGAGGGAGAGAGCAAGTATAAAGTTTTAGCACCTATAGCTTCAACCTAGAGAGCTCTCAAGACTACAGGATTACAGTGCAGAAGATTAAACACCAGGCATAACACAGCAACTCTCTTATAGACAGTCCTTGATTTTTCTCTGCAGTAACTTCTCTGTGAAGAGAAGCAGAGCTGGAAACAAGGCAGTTGTCAGTTAAATGCTTTTTTTGTTTGTTTCCTAAACCCAACTGGGGAATGAGTATACTTTGCTACTGTTATATGCTGGCCTTAAAAAGATTGTGCAGCCTTACCAATCTGAGGTTAAAAACAGGGATTTTTCTGCCTCATAAAATACATCTCTTCTGCAGACAGGCTTGACTTTACATTCAGATTTTGGCCCAAGAGTATGATTAAGTTTAGCTAAGAAAAAGGGCCCTGTTGTCCGGGCTGTCTAGTTTAGTGAAAAACCCGATTGACATTCAAAAAAACAGCAGAAATACCTATCATTAAGGTGCACTGAGTTTGCAATCTTTTATCTCCTAGTACTGTGGCCTTTCCATTACAGCGTCATATCTGTTCTTTTTGGGGGATGATGATGATCATCAATTATTGCTAGTCACGGGTTTGAATGCAGGAGTCCAAGAAAGGAAGGTTCTGCAGGAGCAAGTTTCCAATAGGATTCTCAGCTTCAGTCTTGCAGCAGGAAGGCCTTTGGGGGATGAAAAAGAGCTGAAACAAGTCTCACTGGATCTGAGAGATTGCTAGTTCTGTCAGTAGCATCAGCACTCCAGTTAGGTATTTGCTTTGTAGAAACTGTAAAAGAACCAAGAGCGAATGTTAACGAAAATTGCAGTGGTTAATCTGGCACAGAAGTCACATTATTTAAGATGAAAAAAGAGCAGTCATAACAGCAACAAAATTTTTCATATACTGCAAGGAAGCCAAACTTCCAGCTTTAAGGAAAAGGGGAGGAAAGAAGAGAGAATCCTTGGAAATTCAAGCTAAACTGCTGAAAACAAAGTTTAAAAGAGTCTAGTTGGAAAATACCAGTATACCTGCTGTTAATACACATTGCAGCTGAACATTCAGCAAAAGGAGCAGAAAATTGCAACTCAGTGCTGCTTACTGAAAAGTAAGCTACTACATTTAGTTCTAACCCAAAACCAGGATTACTAGGTTCTGCTGCAGTAAAATACCATGTTGATAATTGCCTCATGTTGTCTGAAACTCCAAAACTAATTAAGGCTAAAACAAAGTTGAGGTTTTAACCAACTTTTACTTGGGAATTATGCCTAAGAAATATGCAACTTTCATTCTAAAAAGGAAGGCATCTCAGGTTAAGAAAAATTACTTAGTTTGGACAGCACTGGTTAGGATAGCACGTTTACTTAAAAACCTCACCTTTATAGTCCCATTACAGTGTGCTGAGGCAATCGCTGTGGAAACTTTCACCAGTTTTGTAGCTGACAAGTGGATCTTAAAGTGTCTGTGGAAGTGAGAGTAAAGGCAGTCCATGAAGAGATCTACCTCTTCTTGAGTGATCTCTCCTGGGGTTTTCTGTACTGTGTCCCATAGAGCTTTTGCATCGTCGGGGTGGATGGCATAGGATATATCCAGAGGCTGGGGAAGGCAGGGAACGGAGAAGACTAGTTCCGTGGCACATGCGTTTTTTTCCACGCTGCATCCAGTCCACATGGCTGCCATCCAGCTGAGGTTGAGAGGGCTGATGGACAGACGGCAGAAGCGGCAGTCAAAAGTCTTCTGAAACCAGCTCCCAACTGTGGCCGTGTAGCTCTCCGCACCATTAGCGAGAAACAGTGGCAAGCAAGTGAAGTCCTCGGGCACGTTCTCCGAAAAATCCTCTCCAGACACGCAGCAGAAGCAGCCTGACCACATCAGCTTCTCGTCCGAATTTTTGGGGGAAACTGATGATCTTGAAGAAAGCTGGGATGGGGGGAAAAAAAAGGAGTGTTTAATGACAGCTATAGAGCAAATTTGATACTTTACCTAGTAAACAGAGTTGAAGTTTTTTCTCAGAACCTCACATGCAATGTTTGTTCCTGGAAAGCTCAGATGGTTATTGCTATCCATTACATCCCTAAAGAATCTGTTTTTTTTTATTGAAAACAGCCAAGAGAGTAAAAAGTATATATGTATGTTTTATAAGAAACAGACCCCAAATCTGCATTTTGCTGCATAACTTGGAAAAGCCATGGTGAGACTTAAAAGCACTGCCATACAGAGCTTTGCATTCAGCAGTGTCTTTTCACCTGAGCATTTCAGAAATGTTAATTAGGCCTGAGCTATGGCAGAGGGGGACAGGATTATACCAACTTCAAGAAGTTAAATAACTCATCCAATAAGTTAAATAACCTGTCCAAGATCTTTCAATACTGCAGAGCTAAGAAACGAGGCCAAGCTTGGGAGTGCCGACTCTTCCGTTCATTCTCTTATCAAGGACTCGGAAAATGCAGCCGAGCGCGTCCATTATTTATGAGCTTTCCCATCTAAAAATAGGCAAGACCCACTTCGATTAAGCCTCAAAGGAGAGTAATTTTTGCACGCAGATGGAGTTTAAGAGACTTCTTGCCATGACCGCCCCGTCGCTTGCAACCGAAGGCCCCGCGAAGCCCCCGCTCTCGGCGCAACCGTCGCGGCGCCGGCCGGAGCCGTCACCTGCACGAGCATGGCGGGCTGGTCCCGCTGGCCGCCGCACAGCTCCGGGAGGCTGCAGAAGGTCGCCCTGACGTCCAGGTCGACGCCGACGCCGACGGCCAGGCCCTTGTGCTTCTCGGCGGCGATGAAGGCGCCCAGCAGCCGCGCGTACTGCGCCAGGCGGGCGCCCGAGAACTTGTACAGGGGCGTCACGCTGTAGAGGCTCCACTGCTTGCGCAGCAGGGACGCGGCCTTCTGCGGATCCGCCGTCTCCTGGAGCGGGAGAGCGAGGCCAAAGGGGCGCGTTACGGAGCGGGAAAGCAAATAAGGACGCGAGAAATGAATAAATAAGCAAAGGAGGGATGAGGAAACAACGGCGCGTCGCCCCTCCGGCCCGGACCCTCGCGAGGGGGGCGGCCCACCTGCGATGGCGGCGGCTGCGCCCCGCCGGAGCCCAGCGTGAAGCGGCCGCGCGCCCGCGCGAAGAGCGGCCCCCGCGAGAGGCGCCCGGCGCTGGGCAGCGTCCGCGCCGCCGCCTCCGACTCCATCACGGCGCCTCAGCCGCCCGCCTTCCCGCCCGTTCGAACCGCCTTCCCGTGAGCCCCCGCGGCGCCGCCCCGGCCGACATGTTGGTTGCGGGCGGAAGCGGCCGTGCGCGGCAGTGCCATTTGCTCGCGCTCTGCGCGGGGCTGCTTCCGCCGGCGGTTCTGGTGCCGGTTCTGGCCATGTCGCTGCGGCCGCTCTGCGGGGCCCTGCGCTGGGCGGCGTCGGCGTGGCGGGGCCTGAGCAGCGGCGCGGCCCCAGGTGAGGCGGCAGCGCGCGCGAACACCTTGGGTCACCTATTTATTTATTTATGAGCCTGCACGAATGTATAGGGTCACTTTATTTATTTATTTATGTATGTATGTCCATGGATCATTCGTTTATTTTACTCATTTGCTTATTTATTTGAGTGTCCCAGAAC
>WBNA01000354.1:92565-134761 GCA_013398345.1 Nothocercus nigrocapillus
TTTTTTTTTTTTTTTTTTTTTTTTTTTTTAACCTAACGGATATTGAAAGCAAGCATATAATGTTTAGAAAGAAAACACAAAAGAGGAAAGGAGTACGTAGAGGATGAAATATTAATTCCAACACTTTCCTGTAGGTGGCATGATGTAATCCCTCCGAACAGTTTTTATACTTCTATAAATCCAGAGTAAAGAGTGTCTCTGCATATAGCATGGGTGATACTTATTTAAGTGTTTTGATCCTGAGTGTATGCTTGTAAATTGGAAATAGGTCCTGTGGCTTTGGTGAAAATAATTTGCATCAAAAGCAGTTTCTTGCATCTTGCAGTCTAGGGAATCTGTTCTTTATCCACCAGGCTTCCGTACAGTGGTGCCTGCAAAGATTTTTATTAGCAGATCTGAGCCTTTCATCGTGGAACAGCTGTGGATGGAGTTACAGGGAGCAGATTCATGGTTATCACCATGAGATTAGTGTGTCATGCAGGGAATATCTGGAAATTTCACAGGTACAGATTCCCTGTTTACATGGATTAGTGTTCAAATTCAAACGCTGCCTCTCTGGGTTATTTGCACAGTGTTGATACTTGGCTCAACAAAATCTGAAACAAACCATTCAGATTGGGAAAAGTTTTTTTTTTTAAAAAAAAATAAAAAATAATATCTGTGCATATGCTGCTTTGGAAATGCTTTGAGGTATTAGTCCAAGATATAGAAAATAGCCTGTTGTTGTGTACTTTGTCTTTAAAAAACAGAAAATGGCTGAATCCTCAGAAAGACATTTTTTCTTTTGTTTTTCCTCACGGATCAGACAGGGCCTCTTTCTGGTTTTGAGAGATTTCCAGGGACTGACCCAGATCATCATTCCCCAGGATGAGGTAGGTGCTACCAAAAGATGAGTGCTAATTTATCTATTTATTTATTTTTCTGATGTGGTAGATTGTGTCTAGGAGGCCTCAAGTGCAGAATGAGGAACATGGTTGGACTGAGGGCTGAGTCACAAGCAGACTTGTCCTGCATGGTGATGAGAGCCCAAACGTGACATTGTATTAGAAATATTAATACTGTTTCCTTTGGTTTATAAAGAATGGTCACTGATTCAGAGAGGCCATTAGGAAATGAGGCCCTTGAGCATGATGCATCTGCTGTGTTCTTTGAATTTCTCTGAGGTTTTAGCATCTTTTTTTCAGGCACATTCTCATGTGAAGAAGCTCCTTTCCAGCGCTCCAGTGGAATCAGTTGTGCAAGTGACTGGGATTGTGTCCCTTCGACCCCCAGGGCAGGAGAATCCGGTGAGGATTTGGGGCTCTCTCAGGTATTGTGGTTAGGTGTGGCTTTGCTTGTGGGAAAGAGCATGGTGTGAGGGATTACGTGGCTTGTGTGGGTGGCACAGCTTTGCCCCTGGCAGTTTTGTTCCAAGGTGTGTGAAAGCCCATCCTCAAATGATGCAAGGCAGAAATAACTGCTGTGACATGTAACTTGGGAGAGTCTCAAGCACATTACAGGCAAATGGGCATTCCTGCTCAGACCAGATCTTGCTGTCCTCATGGTATAGAAAACAGAGGGTGAATATTTACCTATTTTTAATGCTATGCATTTCTCAGTTCTCACTGTCACCAGCCAAATTATGCACATCTGATCATTAGCAGAACTGGATTTACGGCCATAATTTTTCACTCTGTTATGAATAGCCACCAAGGATGCTAACTTCAGGGCTCACTTACTTCTTTTAATATGTTATTTTTGCATTGGAAGTTTGTAGATACTTTCTCCTGGTAAATAGAAATAGTTACGTAGCATTGAATGAACTTAACTGTGGCATAGTGTGAAGTGGGGAAACTCTCTGCTGTCCCTCAGTATTTAAGAAAAAGAGGTCTGGTTTTCAGATTTGGTGTCATAAAGGCATTGTCCTTCCTAAAAGGTTGTCCTTTTCACTTTTATTAAAGAGATACTGCTAATATACAAACATTTGTACTGTGAAGATCCATTGAAACTAATGCAACTCTTTTGCCTAAATGCCTGTGCATTAATAGGCTCTGGGCCTGACTTCCTCTGTGCTCAGTGTGCCTTTCAAGGCAAGGGCAAACTAAAAGCAATTCTATTTCATCTAGTGATGGGAATGGTGTTAGAAATGAACACTCCACCTACAGTGCAATGACTTGCCTTTTATCTGAACAAAAGAAAAAACTAGGGGAAATTCATCCTTGAACGAAGTTATCTAAATGGTGCTGTATTAGAGTACAAGGAGGATAATCACATGGATTTCTCTTTTTTTCCTGCAAATATTTGAAGACTTTGTGCCCAGTAGCTTTCCCTAAGCCTTGAATCTAATTTATTTCACTTTTTTTTTTCTCTGCAGAAAATGCCAACAGGGGACATTGAAGTGAGGGTGGAGACTGCCGAGGTCCTAAACTCCTGCAAGAAGCTACCTTTTGAAATCAAGGATTTTGTCAAGGTTACTGCATATTTCTCATGTAGCAAAGTAGTGGCTTTTCAGTAAGTTTAGAATTTGCCTGGGGGGGGCAGCAAACCATGTGAGCGGGCTTCACCTGGTTCTCCCCAGCCCTGCCTCAGGGAAAGAGTGGTATTTTACCATAGGAAGTGCTTGTTATTAGCTCTCAGGGCATATTTCTAGTTAGTATGAAGTGAAGTAGAAGGCTTCAATGATTCCAGTGCACAGGGTTTTAAAATATCGTTGTAAGAACTGGGAGTAAAGAAAAAAATGTGAAGAGTAAAAAAAAAAGAGTGGAAGAAATGTAGAATATGCCATAGAATAGAATATGCATAGAATATGCTGTCTGAGAGTGTGGGGGGGAAAAAAACATGCCAGTGCACACTTTTTTTTTTTTTTTTTTTTTTTTTTTTTTTTTTTAAGCAAGAGCACTTAATTATGTCTGGAATTAGTGTTAAATGATAAAAAGAAGTTCTATAATTAAAAATACTACTGATATATAGATGTTGCAATCGGGGGACTGGGTCTTGTGTTTTCTGTGTTGCACGCCCTGGACAATTTCCAGCACCTGCAGTGCTCTAGTTATTCCTGACCACAATAAGTGTGTGTCATCATTTGTCATTCCTTTAGATTTAAGCATGGTGCTTTTCCTCTACTCGTTCCTCTTGAGGAGGATTCTTGCACTGTTCAGTGGACTGAGAATAAGGAGAGCTGAAGTCCAGAGCTGCTTTGAGGCAGTTCTAGCCAGAGAATTGTTTTCTTCAAAGACTTCAAAGAAATCTTTTGTCCTTCTTGAAAATACTTGCATCAATATGTTCTCCCTGGCTCATGCTTCTTCATATAGGCTGTGTGTGTTTGTTTTAGTTTCCCGCTTTGCTCCCGTGGCTTTAGGAGCAGCCTCATTAGTCATGCAATTTTAATTTTGTCTCTTAATCCTAATTGCTTCTTATCTCTAGAAATCAGAGGCCTTGCGCATGCAGTATCGCTACTTGGACTTGCGCAGCTTTCAGTTGCAGTATAACCTGAGGCTGAGATCACAGATAGTGATGAAGATGCGAGAATACCTCTGTCATCTCCATGGTAAGAGAAGCCCCTGAAGCAAACAACATTTTAGCCCTCCTTTCTTCTCTTTCCTGTTGCTGGGAAAGGTTGTCAACCAACCTACTACATCAAGCTGGTCCCACTTAGTAGGAACATGTTTGCTTTGGGGACTTCAGAGAGATGTTAGCAGGCCTGAAGGACAAAGTGTGTTGAGATCCCAGAGCACTCCACAGGCCAGTTGTTTTTAATGACAAATATCTACAAGCAAAGGCTTTTTGCAGATGTTTTCCCTCTTCTGGTAACCCAACTCAAGTCATATTAACGGGGGAGAGATCATTCATAGGATTTGTGCTGATCTTAAAATCAATAAGTGTGGGGTGTGTGGTTTTTTTGTTTTTTTTTTTTTTTTTTTTTTTTTTTTTTTTTTGATAAGAACCTGCAGCCTAGTTTAAAATAATGAATTAAGTTTCTCAGCATATAAGGAATGCACTGTTATCAACAATTCTGGCATGTCTTTGGCTAAGCTTAGACCCTTTAAGTCTGTCACTGCACAAGATATGCTTAGAAAAAGATAAGTTTCTTGGAGAAATGTGGTGTGCCTCTGAAGAAAAGTTAATTTACTTCTTGATCTGACTAACCCCACTGCAGCCTCCTCTTGTAATACTAGTTCTCAGCTCTCACGCTATCTGAAGCATGTTTTTGTTCCTCAGGATTTGTGGATGTAGAAACTCCAACGCTCTTTAAGAGAACCCCAGGGGTACGTATGCTATCAGAAATAAATGCCTTTTAGACACCTACAGTTGTACAGGCACTTAATTATTGAACTGTCTTTGTTTGTCACAATGTTTTCATTGCTGCGTTCCCACTAATTAAGAGCTCACTTGCAACTGCTAACATGATATATTGATGCTTTTGAAAGTAGAGAGGGTGAATGGGAAAAAGTAGCATCTTCTGTCTCAGCTTTGACTCCTTTCATACCACAAAAGAATAAAGCTTCTGTCTTGTAAAGTGCAAGCTGAGTGTGAGCCAGACACTGAGAGAACCAGGTAAAGCCCAAAGTTTTCCTCTAAACACTGGTTCCTTAGGATTTATCTCTTAACTGTTAGGTCAGCCTAGAGTGGATAGAAAGGCTACAGCGTGACCTCACATTATCAAACACGGAAGAATCTGGGAGGAAAAAATGTCATAAAATGCTCCATTTGGTGCAATTGTATCAATTGCCAGGTGAGGTGATTGTAGGAAATGACTCTTCTAGTTCAGGTGTTCACTGAACTTCTTGCTTTAAAATACATTTCATGATAAACTTGATGATTTTGTCTTACTGCATATACTTAACACAATTCTGAGCAAGAAAAGGCAGACTAAGAGAAAGACTTGAATCTTCTGAAAGAGCTGGGGGCCAGGGGAAGACGGCCTAAAATCCAGTCAATTTTATAAAGTAGCAGGTCTTTTGTACTAGGTCCACTCCAGTCTCTGGTACTATAAGAACAGGTGTTGTTTTAATAACTGCTGACAGTCATTTGATCATTTGTTAAATTTCAAGTTTTTTTCTCCTCTTTCTGATGCCAGGGGGCAAAAGAATTCCTTGTGCCCTCTAGGGAACCAGGGAAGTTCTACTCTCTGCCACAGAGTCCTCAGCAATTCAAGCAACTCCTCATGGTTGGAGGCTTGGACAGGTAAGGGTTCCTTGGAATCGTCCAAGAACTTGTTAGATATTTTCCAATTTAAAACGGATTCCTTAAACACTTTTCAGCCAGGTCAGGCCCATTAGCAATAATGCTTCCTGATAAGAGGAATTGTATCCCTTTTTTAATGGTTGAAATTTTCACTGTTGTTTTAAATGAAAAATTAATCTTAGCCAGAAATGTAGGAAGAAGGCTTCAGGGGCAGGCTGCCTGCAGGGCAGAAAATCAAGTGAAATCAGAAAATCAAAATCAGCAATAACTTATAGAACCAACAGATATACTTATGCAGCTGGCTGTGATTAGGACAGGGAAAGCCTGTAGCTGGGGCGCATAATACAAGCTTCTAATTGAGCTTATTTCCCCAAATAAAATTGAAGCTGGCCAGAGTTCACGCAGTGAACTGCAATCTGGGTCCAGACTCTGAATGAGTTCTGTTTGGTCCTTAGTAAAGGCCAGGTCTGGAGCAGAAGTTGGGAGAGGGGATTGTTTGCACACAGCTCACCTACTAGGGGAGAGCCTCCTTGAAGGATATGGTTGGAGATGGATACAGTTGCTTCCACTGTAGTTTTCCTGCTTTTTGGGGCATGGGAACGATCAGGACTGTGAGCACTCATGTATTCTTGCTTCTCTTCTGCCCTTGATAATCAGTTTTATAGGCACGGTTGAATTTAGGCTGCTTCAGATTCCTATCTCAATAGAAGTAATATTGCAGGTACTTCCAGGTTGCTCGCTGCTATCGAGATGAAGGTTCCAGGCCTGACAGACAGCCTGAATTCACTCAGGTAACCAGCTTACACCTTCCTCCTCACTCCCAACAACCTGTAGTTGTTTTCCCTTCTGAGGGATCATTTTTGGTTAGCTCTGATGCTGCTTGGGGGAGCAAATGTTGCTGCTATGTGTTTCACAGCACAGCCCCGAGAGGAGTTTCTCTCCTTGGCTGACTGTGCAGTCCCGGGTGCCCATGAGTGGCTGTGGTGACTGTGTTGAGCACTGACTGTGCTTGATGATGTAAATCTGTGCCTGTCCCGCTGAGCTGGGCTTCCCATTCCTCAGTCTTCAGGTCCCAGACAGAGTGAGCTCAGCCTGTTCAAGGCTCTTTCCTCTGTCCTTGTCATCGTTGCCTCATTGAGGGTTCTGAGGAGGTTGTTGCCAGCGTCATGAGGCTGCAGGGAGATCACAAACACCCGCCGTATAAAACAGTCATGCTCTGATTCAGTGTAGTGTGTTATTTCCTTTTTTGTTTGCTTTGTAATCAAGTTCCTGCCAGCAGCTGTGCAGAAGCAAAAACTCTTAACTAATGTGGAATGTTTTTATTTTCTAAGATAGATGTAGAGATGTCATTCGTGGATCAAAGTGGGATCCAGAGACTAATAGAGGGCCTCCTGCAATATTGCTGGCCTGAGGAGAAAGGCCCCATTACCACTCCCTTCCCCTCCATGACATATGAGGAGGCACTGGCTGACTATGGGACTGATAAACCAGACACTCGCTTTGGCATGGAGGTGAGAGGTTAACCAGTGGAAACTTGCAGCTTTTCCCCATCTGTTTGTTAGTGTTTCTGAGTATTCTCTCTTTAAATCATATTTCCATGCTGTCGTCAGCTGGGGTTCTTAATGCTGCGACATACCCAGCTCGTTTTTCCCGTCACTGCTGCTTTGTACAGGCGTCCCTAGAAAACAGAAGGGTTTGATATATGGCTGTTAGAAAATGGATCTTAGAACTTTTTAAAGGTAATTTAGTGCTAGGAAGCAAATCATTGTGGCTGTGCTAGGAAGAGAAGACCCCACAGATACCATAAGTATTTTTATACATTTATACATTTTGCCCCAAAACATGCTGCTCCTAGGTGAAATACTTTGAGCAGGCTTCTCTGAGCTAACCAGTGCCCTGTGTTAGTGTGCACACGCATATAGAAGGATGAAATAGAAATGCTGATAAAAGTATTAAGAGGAGCAGTGCTGAAAAGCATCTTATATCTCCCTAGAAATTAATTTGGGAGATTTCTTTTTAAGTATATGGGTCCATCCATTGTGTCTTTACCTTTCCTCTGTTTCTTCCTGCCCTTCTCGCATTTTTTTTGGTTTCTGTATCGCTCAGGCTTCTACGGGTTATTCCAGCTTAGCCCCATTCCTTTATGTGAATCGTGTGATTTCTCTGAGCAAGGAAATAGTGCCCCAAGGCAGTGGTGTTGAAGGAGTTGCAAGACACAGAAGCGGGATTGTGTTGTGTTCCTGTCACTACTTTTGTTTTCTTTCCCACTCAGATAATGGATATCAGTGATTTTGCACAAAGTTTGGGCATTCCCTTTATGCGGAATGCACTTGGTTACCCGCATGGCACTGTCAAAGCCATTTGTATCCCTCAGGGAATGGTAAGTGATACTTTTACTTATGGCTTACGATTTATGTAAAAAGAATAAAATAACAATTTATTTTCCTTGATATGAAGTGTCCTTTGCTGTCAGTTGTGATTGAGCTCAGGTTTGGCTGAGGTGCATTATGACAGAGGAATGGGGAAGATCAGGTGATGGAAAGAATAATTTTGTCCTCCAGAAGGCCAGCAAGAGAACGGAGCTGCAAGGTCCTTGGCACACAGGGAGGCCTCTCTGGCTTCAGTTTGCTTTCATCAGAGCTGGCTTCTGTCTTACATCTGAAAAATAAATTGTGCCCTGTGGCAAGAGACTAACAAATTGCCAAGTGTGGCACAGCTTGTTTCTGGACTAGTGAGAGAAAGATGAGCTGCTTGCATGCCACTCATTTGCTTTTGTCATTTTTGTGGACGTGACCTGTGTCTTGTAATGAGAATGTCAGAGAGCAAATCCAAGGCTTGAGAGCCTTGATAGATCCAGATGCTTATTTGGTAGCATCTGTGTATTCTGTTAGAAAAGCAGATGCGATTCTGGCTCTAGACATCTTTGCAGCGTGTGAGCACTGTGTTTTATTTAGGGATTAGGACTGTCAGGCCATGGTTTCTCTCTGGTTGCTGCAATTTGGCAGAAAATGCAAGTTTGGGGCTTCCCACGAGAGGGCACTAAGGCCTTTGAGCAAAACAAAAGGGAGATCTTTAGCTGTAAATATTGTAGTCAAGATCTTGGTGCAGGACCTCAAACCTGCTGCATTTCTGTATATCTGAGGGGTCAGCTCAGTGTTGTTTTTTTTCTCCCCCCCCCCGACCTTGTTCCTCCAGTTTGAGCCATGCCCTGCACATGGACAGTGCATTGGTTCTGCTCTGTAACCTGCGTGCGGGAGATGGTTAATTGGCAGGATCTAAATCTGCTGACCAGCTGTGTCTGATCTGTGAGCAGGGCAAAAACAATCTGTATTTGATGTGCTACCTCCCAAAAGGGTCTCTTGCTGAAAGCCTTTGGAGAAGACACTTTGCTGCAGTTTAGTGCTGCAGCCCTTTCTTATTCTGCAACCCTCTTTTGTTGGAAACAGAGTTATAGAGGGTTGGAAACAGCTGAGTCTCAGTAGATTTGAATTGTAGCCAGACTTTTCACAGACTTTGCTCATGTTTAATGTCTCTTCTCTCTCTCTTTCCCCAGAGATATCTTAAAAATAAAGATATTGAGTCATTAAAGGAGGCTGCAAGATCCCAATTTAACCAGGTGAGACAGAAACTCTGCTGAAGCATTGGAAAGAGGGAAGGACAAGCTATATACAGTGTTATGCAGTTGCAGGCAGAGGAAGACCAAAGAGCAGTTTTTAATGAAGCTCTTCTGCTGAGCACCAGTGCCTGAGCTTACAATGCTTCAAGACAAGAGAGGGCAGCACTGAACTGAATATGTTACTTGTCTTTACTGTTTTTCTGCATTAGGAAATTGTGGATATTGTCTGCAAGCCAGATGGAAGCTTGAAGTCACTGCTTACAAGGTTTCTTGGCCAGGAGCAGCAGTCAGAGCTCATCCAAGTGCTAAAGATGCAGGCGGACGACGTGGTCCTGCTGGCAGCTGGAGAACACAAGCGAGTGGTAGGATGTGCTTCTGGGTGGCTGGGAGCTGAATGTTGCTCATGGTAGCTTTGGTGTTATCTCTCCTTACTCTAATTCTTCTGACTGTTAAGAAAGGTCATCAGAAGTTCCACATTACTCTGGATCTGAAGCTGTAGTAACAGCAAATAAGGCATGAAGTGTAGCTATTGCTTCTGCCTCTCCCGGTCAAATTCTGGGGAAAAATAAAGGGTGAAATGAAGGCCATGTTGTAAAACATGATCGCATCAGTGCCTCATTTTTTGTCACTTCATGTTAATTTTTTCTAACCCCCACCACCAAAAATTAGAAAACGAAGTCAGCTAGGCAACTTTGACTCCTATAAGCAGAAGCTCTTACCTTTGCTTTCACAATTAATCTATATTTGCATAGTACAGTGAGATCAGTGTAAGAGTTCTGTTACAATGGAACTTTTGGGGAGGGGATTTTCTAGCTCCACACTTGGTCTTTCTTTGTAGGGCTTTAATCATGTGTCCAAACCCTGGACCTCCTGCTGCCTCAGTGGAAAGGTGATGCCTTCTAGGAGAGGAGGAAAAAGTGTTTTTAAGGCAGCACTGCAACTGGTGCTGTCCGTGATGCTGCCTTTCAGGAGAAACTTTCCCTGGCCTGTTTGACTTCCTGGAGTTTCTGGCATTAAAACTGACCTTTCTTGTTCTCTCCGTTCTCTTTTGCAGTGTTCTACTTTAGGAAGCTTGCGGTTGGAGAGCGCCAACCTCCTGGAGGCAGCTGGCCTGGTACTCCGTGATCCAACAGCTTTTCACTTCCTCTGGGTGGTTGATTTCCCCCTTTTCCTCCCCAAGGAAGAGAATCCTGCTGAATTGGAATCTGCTCATCATCCCTTCACTGCCCCCCATCCTTCAGATATGGACCTGCTCTATTCCGATCCCACAAAGGTAACTGAGCCTCATGCCCTCCATACTGGTCCTTGTGATGCTTGGGCTTGGGTTCAGGTCCTGAATTCAGCCTGGGTGCAATTTTCTCTTCAAACTGTGAAGCGAAAGCTATAACGAGCTATAGAGGATGTGCCCCCATGATTTCTTATATGTTTGTGCCTTGAGGAATATTTCAGAGCTGCAGCCCTTCTGGGGCTGGAAGTTCTCAATTCTGGATGTTGTCAGGGCTGGGATGCTACAGCTGGGATGCTACCAGGAAAGTAGCGTTTGGGGATATTTGGTGAAATTTGTTACCCCTAGTGGAATTCAGTAAAAAGTTTTCTCATCTTTGGCACTTTGAATCTCTTACCAAATTCCTGTGAATTCACAATGCTCCATAAAGAAACCTGTGTTGTTGTATGCTGGGTTCCAAAACTTCTTTGCTTTCTGTGTGCACATTGGAGTTAGATGTAGTTAAATGTTGCTAAGGTGCCTGCTCATTTCTTTCCTCAGGTCCGTAGTCAGCACTATGACCTTGTGCTAAATGGAAATGAAATTGGAGGTGGCTCCATCCGAATTCATAATGCAGAGCTTCAGCGTTTTGTGCTCGAGAAAGTGCTGAAGGTAACAGCTTATAAATATCATACACTTAGAGATGTAAAAGACAATTTAAATAGTCATTTAAAATCCTGTAAGAAACACAGGTGTTTTACTCGGATAAACAGAGCTAGCCGTGAGAAACGGATGGCTTTGTTGTACCTTCATTTTACACTGCTAGCAGGAAAAGCTTTACTTTTTCAGTGACACTTTTTATGTAACTTTGCAGGAGGACTCTGAAGTGCTTTCCCATCTGCTTGATGCTTTGGCGTTTGGCGCTCCTCCTCATGGAGGAATTGCTTTAGGTAGGTCCTCTGCAGCTCTGTAGAATGCAGGTGTCTGCTGACTTTCTTTTGATGTAACAGATCTCAGCAAAAAGCTCATGTTTGTTGGCAAGAGCCTTGTCTCCTCCTGACAGAGATAACTGTTCTGGTGTGCTATTTGTCTTGACCAACCTGGTTAGACTAAATCGGAGCTAAACTGGCAGTAAACAACAACTGCCGAAGAAAGACTGTGTTTTTTCTGATGGGTTGACTCCCTGGTCTGGGACCATGTGGGCCTGAGGAATGCCTGAGCCAACACAGTGGGGAAGTAGACCCTGTAGTCAGAGATGGGATAGGGAGAAGACAGCAGTGTTGGATTAGGCTGTTGTGGCATCCTCTGAAGTCACAGCATTACAGCAATGTTGTATTTTTCTCCTAGAATCTTGCAAATTTCTGTTTTGTGTTTTTAAAGGTAGTCTTTTAACTTAAAATCATTCTGATCATCTACTCATCTAGTCATGCAGAGGCTCTTGCTCATCCTGAATTTCTCCTCTTTGTTGTAATTCTTTTTAGCCAAGAACTATTTTTGACCAGTTCAAGAGAGCCCTGAAAATGTTCCTGCCGTTTGCCTGCCCTGCATCATTCTTTTCTGTGAAGGAATTGTCTGAGTCATTGGTGTTTCACAAATTTTCTTGTGACAGTGAGAAGCTTTTATTTTGTTGGGCATTGCCACTTTCTAGGAAGTCTGTTTCTCTGTTTACTGTTTGAGATTAACTTTTTCCCTTATCTGCTTCTGTTTTAATGTTCAAGCCCAATAATACCATTAACTTTCATCTTCCTGTTTTTGGAAGGAAAGGGAGTAATACAAGGCTTTTACGGAGGTGGTTCACTAATTTGTTGTCTGCTTTCAGGACTTGACAGGCTGATCTCTCTCATCGTTGGTGCTCCAAGTATCCGAGATGTCATTGCTTTTCCCAAATCCTTCAGGGGACGGGATGTGATGGGTAGTGCTCCAGACTACGTCACTCCAGAAGAGCTTGAGCCATATCACATCCAGGTTTCCTGGCCTGTTGCAGAAGCAGAGGCAAAGAAAAACTGACTTAAGCCAGTGATGTGAGGTGGTCTGTGTAACCAGTGATGGGTTTGGCTGCTAAATTCTAGAATTTAGTTCAGAAAACACCAGCTGATATTGGAGAGTGCAACCCCACTACACCATGGTAGCTTCAGAATTGAAGGGGGAACAGATATGAGGGCTCCCTAATGGGGATTTACCTAATCCCTAAGCAAAAGGAAGGAGAAGTAAGAGAGCAAAGCAGAACCACCTCATCTTAGCATAGGCTTTTGAGAGAATTGGCTTTCGGCTATTATATTGGAGTGGAAGTGAGATTTTTCTTTTTTCTTTTCTCTCTCTCTCTTTTTTTTTTTTTTTTTTTTTTTTTTTTTTTTTTTTTTTTTTTTTTTTTACCCTTCACTTTTTACATGTCCTTTGTAAAATGTCGTTCCTCCCATCTAGAGGAGATTGTGTCAGCTTCTCTGGAAAAGAAGGTACTTTCTTCTGATAATCATCAAATCTCCCTAAGGTAAGGATGGTTTGAACAGAGCAGTGCTGTGCTGGGTCAAGAGCTTAACAAATCTTCAGTGCAGCCAGTAACAGTTCTCTTACTGGAAGGTACAAGATCATCTCAAACTTGTTGCAAGGAATCTGTCTTTTCAGGTGTGATCCCTAATCAAAGCTGGGGGAGGGAGCATGCAGAGCACTTGCATCAGTTGTTCATGTAACACTCATCGAACAGGAGGTGACCTGTCTTTGGGGCCTGTGGTCCTGTTTTCAGAATGCTAGTTCTGAAGTTTGTATGTTTGTAAATAAAGCTAATTTGGCAATATGGTTTTGACTGAGCTTGGTTTGGACTTCTTTGCTCTTTCTGCTAGTTCCTTATGACCCTAACCAGTCAAGGAAGTGACAAGAAATTAGTGGCTGCTTAGCAGGATTGGCAGTTTTGCATGCATTCTACCTTCTGCAAATGTGCAGCTACAGCAGTGAGTGATGTGGCAGCAAGTCCCTTGCCAACGATCTAACCTGTCCTGTAGAGGTGCAGTGCAGAAGTAATGTTGTACTGAGTAGATGGTGGGCTTTAAAAGATGTGCCAGTTCACATCTGTTCTTAACTTGTGTTGCTTGTAGGTGGGAGTAAGCAGAGAACTGAAGGGAGGGACAGAGGAAGGCAAAGCAGGTGAGAAAAAGAGAAGCAGGACATCACCTGAATAAGCTAGGAAGATGCAGCAAGGAAACAGAAGGGGCGAGCCACTGTGTCCAAGGTAGGAAGAAGAGCAGGAGGCCATAGAAAATACATGAGGACATGGTAACCGAGGGTTGACTACATGTCTGAGCTGATACTGAACTCTGGCCTTCTGCAGGAGATTACATCTTGCAAGTGTTGACAGGTTTGGGACTGCTATGAGGATTTTTTGCTAGTTTACTGGTAACTATTGTAACCAGTGCTGCCTCAAGAAGCTTGGTGATGTGACTGCTTGTGGGGCTGAGCTGAAAAGTAGATGCCTAAGCAGGTCCACACCAAAAATAATCTTGCTTTAGAAAAGGGAAAATAAATTTTAGATGAGACACTGCCTGATATCTAGTGCTGAAGCTGCGTTGATACTGATGTTGTACTAGACTCACTTCTAAAGTGTTAGTTGTTAATGGTAGTTTGCAAAAAATGATCTGGTAAGAGGCAAAAAGCTCTTGGATATTAATCACGTAAGTAGTTTTGTAAAACAAGTGGCTCTGGTTGAAGAGCAAGCTGTTTATAAATGGCAACAAGCTTGAAATGTGCAGGTTTGATGAAAATGTTCAGATACTTTTTATTAGTGTTAGGCCAGAAACTTCATTTCCTTGTCCTGCAACTGATAGCAGAATGAAGTCAGAAAAAATGGCATATTGTATTAAAGGTTCTTTTTTAGAGGAGGGTAGACTTATTTAGATTCTTTACTGGTAGTGAGAAAAAAACATAAATGGAACTTGCTTGATGGTGATTTTTTTTTTTTTTTTTTTTTTTTTTCCTCTAAAACAGGGATATTGTAGTCTCCTTTAAGGAGATAAAATCACAGAAAACACTGTTCTGAAAACAGACAAAGGAGTCTTCACTCCCCCAGGCTATAGTAACTGTAAACATAACGTGTGCAACTTTTTTTATGGTGAAATAAGGGATGCTGCATCATTTGGGAAGTAATTGTTTACAAAGACAAGTTCTGTTTACATCTGAAAAGTGCCAGTTTCTTAGAATCAGAATTATTATCAAGTGTTACACGGGTAACTGCTGCGCTAAGAGGCTTCAATGGAAATGTAACAGTGCCTGGAACATTCTGGTCAAGGCCACTTGTTATAATGTGTGAACAGGCTGACTCAGACACACACATCCTTCTCGTGCAAGCTGTTTTCTGTGATATTTGTTTACCTACTGCTGTATGAAGGACTCATTGCCATAATAAGTATGTGACACAGCTACCATTAAGTACAACGTAAAAATACAACAGAACCTGTCATCTGAACTTACACAGTTCTGCCACAATTGGGTCAGTGGAGAAAATGAGTCTAAAATTCATGCGAGTGATGTGAGCTGGGGTTTGTGGATGAAGGCAGGTGACATGTCGTGTGTGCAACGTAGCCACAAGCTTTCACAGTGCCCTTGTGCTCCTACCTGCCTTTCTTTCCACTGTGTGACTTCCAGGCAAAACTGGGGAGACTTGTTGCTGTCAGGTATATTAGAAGATACAAAGTCCTGCACTCATCTGTTAAGGGTTAATCTTTAACAGATCTTTCTGTTAGAAGTGGAGTGTGGAAGAAAAGACGGGGCATCTATATTGCTGCCTGGTTTGGCAATTTTTTTTTTTTCTTCATTTCTTCTTTTTTCCCCCATGTAGTAGAGGTTTCCAGACTCAGTCAAACTAGCAGTGTCCATCTGTTTAGCAGGTTAGGAGGCCAAAATATTTAAGGGTCCTTTCATATATGTGTGTGTGTGTGTGTATATATGAGTGTGTGTTTGTGTGTGTGTGCATACATACATGTATATTCATGCAAAGAGCAACAAGTACACAATTAGCATGCACAGCTCTCCTTTTCCTTCTTCAGTATGTTTCAGTAATTTTGCCTGGAAATCCTTCTATTATGTATATGCCACCCTTCCTTTGTGACATTAGAGGTAAGTTTGCAGTGTGGTTTAGTATTTTGATCCCTCTCAGAACAGCAACGTAGCACCTTGGGGTGTTTCTCAGCAGGCAAGATGTGCTCTTTGCTGAAAAGCTTCCAAGTCTCTCCAGAATATTTCCGAGACAAGCAAAGCTGGGAAGCTTTTGATTTCAGCTGTCTCAGATGGCTCAAGTAGGTTTGACTGCAAGGATTTGGTATCAACCACCACAGTGATACCTGTTTTCAGAGCTCAAACTGAAGTTTAATCTTCTGTTGTGCCGGCATCTACCATGTCTAGAGTTAGTTTAATTATAACAGCCTTTCACAATGGTTTTGTATAACGCGGTAGTGCAGATACCCAGGCTGAGGGTAGCCCAGCTGCTGTAGCAGCTACAAGACTGCTCATAGGATGGCAAATTTTGCCCACATTCACTCAGTGCTGTCTCGCAGAGGTGCCTGCCTTACTTGTTGTGCCTTTGGCCCTTGTGCTCAGAGGAGCAGAAAAGGGACTGACAGTTGGCAGCCTATCAGATGGAGATCTCCGTATAAGCTTTCTATGAACTTAACTCTGAATGTTTGGGCTTGTATTTTAGGTTTGTGTTCTAGCTTGTCATTTTTCCAAAGCGTTGTTTTATGTAATTAAAAATGTTGCTTACACGCAGTCACCAGCTGTGCTGGCCCTGCTTACAGCAAGCAGAGCCCTGTGACAGATTTACTCAGCCTCCATGGGTCACGTTTGCTTCTAATAATACCATCGTGTTCCAGCTTTCTTGTCATGTTTTGGTGGCCTTCGTGTTTAGTGTAATATTTAGAATACTACTGAAAAGTGTGCGTTATGCACTGTTCTCCTGTGCGTTTAACTATATGTCTTGTGATCGTTTAACCAGGTACCTTCCTACCTAGGTTATTTGAAGGAATGAGTACATAAGCTCCTGCTATAATTTCTATCTTATTCATCACTTCACAAACTATTCATATACTGTGTTTTCCAGTCATGCCCATTTTAAGCTGCAAAATTTTAGGCCATTCCCTCTCTCTTCCTATGGACATCATTGCATAATTCTTGCATTACCATCAGTGGCTTGCCATACACCCATCCACATTTTGAAGTGGCCAAAAATGTACATTATTGTAGGTTGTTAGGAGTACTTTTTTTTTTTTTTTTCCTCTTATTGCCACTTTGTATTAATTATCCCTTATCTTTTACTCACTGCTGCATAATTGTGTTGGACAACTTCATTTTCGGTGCAGAAACTATTATTAACCCCACTGTAGTTCAGTTGTTGTTTGGAAAAGAACAATCTGATGATAAAGTAGTCTTTCTGTTGAACATATCTTATAGAACTCTGAAAGAAACCAAAACTTTACCATAACTTTTATCATAGCTTTTTTGGTTTTAGATTCAACAAAAGCAGTGGGTGTGTTAATTCTCATAAACTATACGCAGATGCAGCAACCCGTGACATGTACCCAAGTTGCAGGTGTGCGCCAAAGTGAATTATATAAAAGCATTTCTAGGAACAGTTAGTACAAGGGGACTACAATTGCAGTTTTCTCTGAATCAACACACATTCTGTACTATTGGATTTTTTTTTTTGTATTACCCTCCATTTAGAGAGTGATTTGAAATAAAGATGCTCTCAGTCCTGAGAATGTTACTTGTTTGCTTAGCGGTTTGAAGAGAATTGCAGGTGAAGCCGCTAGCTCTTTGGTGGTGTCCCTTGAAACACAGACTCCTCATTTGCCATCTATTCAGTTTTTCTTAGCATTAATTGTTTGCTCATTGTGCATAAAGAAAAAGACCTCCAATACTATTAGTAAAATAAAAACCGTAAATGGTTTTGTAGCCTGAGCAGAATTAATCTGACAACAATTATAGCGACAGGGCTTGGACTTGAATATGCCATGGGACTCTAATCTTCCCCCCCCCCAGTTCCTAAAGCATCACTTTATTTTCAGCGGCAAAACAGCAATGTTGGGAGTGAAGGAGATTGATGTTTCTCCTCGGTAGCGCGGCTCCCGGGAATTGCGGCCCACTCTTGTTCAAGGTGCTGTACAAACATATCAAAGAGCCAGTAAGCCAGGGGAACAGATGACGAGTTGATTTACTACCTCAGGGTCACACAGTGTCTTGTCCCTGAGGTAGCAGCCCAGTAATGTTGTGACAGATTGGGTAGAAAGCTAATGTGCTGCCAACCCCTGATATTTCCCTACAAGGGAAGAAGGCCACAGTCTAATCAAAAGGTACTGTCATATACAGAGTAAAACCTCTTAAAAATAATTTTAAAACATTATGGCTTGATTCAGATGTTTAAGATATATTCTTGTAAAACCCCCAATGATGTTTTAAATTGTAAGAATATCAAGCTGTGAATTGTCATTTCATATTTTCACTGTTGTTCTAGCATTATCAAAGACAGATCCAGCAAATCTCTTAGGCTGGTTAAGAGAGAGAGGAGAGAAGAAAAAAAGATCCTTTTAATGAAAGGGTTTTAATTTTAGCAGAGTTGCCACAGAAGTGCCCAGTACCAATCTCTGCCCATTGTTACATTTAGAGAGAGTTTACTGGTCTTACTATAGTTGCAGAGGCAATGTGAAGAAAATACCTGGCACACTGTATTATTAATTTCATTAGAGGACGAGTCGATAAATAGCAATGAATATATAAACCCTTGAACCCAGACTTGCCAGTTAAATAAGTGCATTAACTAAATAGCGAATATAGAAAGAGGATCTCTGTAGCCAGGATGACCTTCAGCAGGTGGGACACCTCCTGAAATGCCTTTTCCTAAAAACTTACCTATTCCAACTGAACAACGTTCTGGTCAGTCTTAAGTAGTGATTTTGCAGCTTCCTTGGCTCTGCTGACAAAAATGTTTGAAGGATGCACGGAGGGCAAGACCTCCTTGTTTTAACTGGGCTTGATCTTTGGATCCACCTTGCTGCACAGTCTCCCAACAAAAAAAAGTTGTATTCTTAACTCAGAATGGCTTGCTGTTTTTAAATAGAACTGTGCTATTCACAGCAAGGACAAGGTTCAGTACATAGTCTTTCTAATATAATTTACAGATAAATCCACTAAAGTGAGTGCAGTTACTTCTGTGAGTGGAAGCAAGAGGGATCTGTGAGTTCATGCAGTTGGTTCATGCTGCCATCTTGCGGCTCCTGTTTAGGGAATTGGAGAATACAAGGGGAAGAAAAAAAAAAAAAAAAAAGTCAAAATAATGAAAGCCCATGAAGCAATTAGAAAATGAGATGCTCTCTAAATAGCCAGTGGCACAGCTAGAACAATTCCATGTATATTCCTAGGCAACTGCTGTTCTCTTTTGTAATCATAAAATGAGCTGCCATTTTTCTCCTCAGCCTTTTCAGGGTACCGTGAACCCAGTGCTAGGGTGTGTATTTATATGTATCCTCCCTGATGTTATAGATCTGACTGTGGTGGGCAACAATATGCACGTAATCACATAACGTGCAACGAGAGAGATTCTTTTGTAGATTTTTAACAAATTCACGCCATGAAATGATGTTTAACATGAAAGTCTGTCTATAATGCACCTTTGTGAATTAGGTTGTTGTTAAGCCTGTTATACCATTATACTATGCAGTGGCGTTATAATTTTCACCTAGTAAGTTGTTGTTACCCCTCAAGCATTAGTAAAAAGGAGGATGGGCGCTCTGACCAGTGTGTGCTGAAGGCTTCGTCCAGCCCTGATGACATAAAAGAAGCGAGGAGGAGGAGGGAGGTGAGTTGCTTAACTCTCCTCGCTTTCAACATTCAGGAGTTGAACATGACGCTGTTAAACAATAGGTTGTTTGTAACACTTTCATGAAATCTTGGGCAGCGCCTGCGTTTCACTTGACCTTGCATGTGAAGTGCTGTATTTGCTTTTTTTCCTCCCCTCTCCCCCCCTCCAGTGTCCCAGATTTCTTGGTGGGCAGCAAACCCTGATTCCCTTAGTCATTACAATCACAGGGACTGATTTCCTGGTAATTCCCTGGCTGTATCTGGATCTTCTTTTAGGCTTTTCCTTAACCACTAGTTATTGTAAGGCTGTCAGGCCAAGGTTTTCCTGACTTCATTGAAAATCTCTTGCTGTTGTCCAATTTGGAGACCTGTTTTATAATAAAGTTCAGGATGATATCTTAAGTGCACATCTAGAAATATATATATATTTCTAGATATATCTATCTATATAACTTTATTATAAAACAGGTGTGTGTGTATATATAAATATATATATACCTTTTCAAATCCCCTTCTTTTTAGAGAATTTTCAGGTTTCCCTATCTAGTCCATGTTTTCCTTTCTTTTCAAGTGTCTTTTGGATGCTGCAGAAGCCTGCATTATAAACCAATTAATCTTGCTGCTGTTGTGTAACTAATCTTCCCACCTTCCAAATTTCTTCCTCTTTTTGTGTAAATAGCTCCCGGAGCTATTGTGGTTATATCTCCTTTCAGACACAGGCTCTAGCCTGCTAGTTTAGCATTTTAAAAAATCCGAGCCTGCACAAATTGGCATCACTTAGCTTTTGCTATTTGTCATTTACAGTGTTTGATGTAATCCCTGCTTCTCCACAGACTTGTCTTTATGTATTTTCCGCTTGGGTCTATATGCAAATGTTGTGCTTAAGTTTTGAGGCTTTTTGCCTTGGCAGCGCCAGTGTCATACGCTGCATACTCATCCTTCCACTGCACCTTGAGCACATTTTAGATAACAGATTTAGATTTTAGATAACATATTTCCTTCGATTTGCTGCTGGCTGAAGGCAGAGTTTCTGTTGCAAAGCCTTGATTTTTTTTTAGAGATGCTTTTGAATTCTTCCTCTCTATTGATTTTTTTCTAATAGTTATCAGTGTTTTTTTAATGTAATTTCACTACTTTGATAGGTGATGTGTTTAGACTCTGCTGCATAGCTTGCATTGCCAAATATGTGGGGTTTGTTTTTATTTTCTTTTTTTCCTCTTTCAAGAAGATCAGCTAGATCTTCTTCCAGGTCACCTAGCTCGGAACTTGACTCTTGAGGAACAGAAGTGGACCTTTGATGGCAGGGACCCAAAGTGCCCCTAGCAGCTGAATAACTATTTTTCCCTTTATAACCAGAGGATTAGTTTATCTCTCAGCCTTCAGGGCAAGTACTTTTTGCTTTGTCACAATCCCTTAATGTAAGAGACACTTTTGGTGACTGACAATCTGTTCTTCCAGTAGTCCCAGTAAGCACCACAGATGAGCGGACCAGCACTTTCCTACTTTCCTTGGTCCTCCTCTTACTACTATAGTACATGTGGAGTAATCATGGGAAAAGAAAGATTTATTGAAAAGATGTCCAAAAGGCCAAACTGCTTATTTTTTCCCCCATACTTTGTTATAAAGCTCAAGAGGAAAGGAGTGACTAGGACTGTTGGTAGTAGTGTGAAAATAGTGAGATCTCTGCTTAGAATTGGAGAGGAGTGTGTTCAAGAGTGTTCTTGGGAAATCAGAGGGTTTCAAACTGTCTAGGGGTCAGGAATTGTATTAAAGAGCCAGCAAAAAATGGTTTTGGAATCATTTGTGGTTATTTTTCACAATTTACAGTGGATAGGTGAGGTGCCTGAGTGCTGTAAAAGCCAGGCAATACCTGTCTCTAGAAGGAATAAAAAACAGGTCTGGATAAGATCACTAAAATTTTCACTTACAGATTAAAAACAAATTCTGAAACAACAACAGTCTGGAAGAACTTGGATGAAGAACAGATCATGTGGATTTGTTGATGAAAGTCATGTCAAGCCTTAATAGTTATCATACTGTGACAAGATAAAAAGGTCTTATGCTAGGGGAGAACACAATACCTGGCAGCATATTAAGTCTGTTTGGCATAGTCTATGGCAATCTAATGATGAGATTTTTAGACCTATAGATTTAAAATGGTTGGATAACACTATTCTGAGAAGCATTTTTTGTTATGCCTGAGAGAGAGGGCATATTTCCAGGTGCTTGTCCTGGGAGCATTCCTTTCAAACCTGTTTGTGAATAGAGAATATAAGTTTGTGCACTATTTAGGAAAAAAAAAATAGCGTAAGTACAGTAGTTAGGAGAATCTGCAGGCTTTTAGGAGAGGAATAGGGTGAGAATGCCTACCTTGATAGATAAATGGTCTTGGAAAAACTAGGATGCTATGCAGTAAGCGTAAATGCAGGCTACCTACCACAAACCCCAGTTGAAGACTGGCTATTCTGCAGCAGACACTACTGGTGTTTGTACATAAGTCAAAAAAGTCCTGATATGAGGAAGCAAATACCCTCAAAACGTGTGTTGCAGTGTCTTTGTTCTGCTCAGCACGGGGTGGTCTCAGGTACAATGCTTGATTCTGGGTTTGGAGCTGTGCCCTTGGAGTGGTTGCGTGTGCTGTCGTCATTCCCAGATCTGTGTGTCTGCACCAGGGAAAATAACACTGCCTGTTACCTCATCTCTTGGAGATGAATGTTTCTCACTGAGACAGCAAGTCTGAGGCCCCCGTCTGAGATCAGTGACAGGGGAGACTGATGTGAGCAAGTTGTCCCAAAAAGTTGGGTTCTCCCTTGGGTGTCTCGTTTTGTCCTCTTCTGAAGCTTCATTTCTGGTCCGTGTAGAAGAGACCTGTTGTCTTGGTGCACTTTGACAGTTGGTTTTATATTTGGGCCAGCCCGTCTTGTCTAGCAGATGCTGGTATTTTCCAAGATGGCTACTGAATGTGTTGCTTCGGTGACAGATCCAGTTTTTCCAAAAGGTGTGAACTCCTACAGTCTCGCCAGGTGAAGTGATGGAAAATTTGCTTTTGTCCATAAGGATTGTCTTTGTAATGGCTGAATGAAGGAGCAGGACAGGCATTCAGGTAGCTATGACAGTGCCNACGTGCTTGGCAAAGCTATTCAAGCAAAATTTCGCAGCATGAACTGATTCCAAGAGAGAAGCCAAATGTGGGAGTCAGAGAACATCCCACTCAAAAGCACATTTACACACACACACACACATATATATGTGTGTGTGTGTGTGTATATATATATAAATATAAAAAATTCGTTCTCCCTGCAGATTTCACGTACGGTGAAGGCAAGTAGCCTTTAACAAGCTCCTAGGCCATGCATTAGGATGCTTGCATGTTCCTCTCAGTTAGACATCTAAGCAATCTTTGCAGGTCTCCCTGTGTGTTTTCTGTAGTACTGTCAATATTGATGTTTTTCCTCTTGAATTTTTGAGCTACTAACTTTCCCTGCCAACAGTCCTGTAACTCTTTCTGTCTTATCATGCATGCCTTTATTTTGTGCCTTTTTTTCCACAGCTTAGCAATCTCCTCTGCCAGTTTTAGGGAGCTGGGACGCCTTGAAGTTGCATGTTGCATCCTTGGACACAGCTGAACCCCTTGGAGGGGAGCTGGATGGTTACAGGGAGAGGGTTGCACCAGCCCCAGGCTTGGAGGCACTAGCAGAGTTGGTATCAGGCAAGTAATGGGTTAGGCTGCCGGAGGCGGGAGCAGGGTGATTTAGAGCCAACCTCAAGAACCAGAGCCAGCCCCGTCTCCCCACAGGTATCAGTTTTGGGGGTTGCACTGGCTGGTTTCTGGGCCTCTTAGGTGACAGAGCTTCCTGATGACTCCTGTCTACTTGGAACAGGCTTTCTGCTGCCTTGCACTGGGGTTTGCCGAGCTGCACTGATAGAAATCTGAAGCAGGGATTAATCAGCAGACGTTTAGTCGAAGCTGGCATGCGGTTTTCCAAGAATGTGAGCCAGTTCACAAGGTCAGCTGGCTGGAGCGTGTTTGTGTATCCTAGCCAGTGTCATCAGAGCATCTAAATACAACAATCTCTGCACTGGAGTGAGACGAGTGGGTTTTCTTTAGCAAGTAGTGCTCAGGTCGCCCCATTTTCCACAGAGGGCAGAAAGAGGCACACGTCTTCTCCAAGGGCAGCTTTCTTTAGAAAGCGCCGCAGCAGTTTTCCCAGATATTAGCTCAGTAACACAAGGGCTAAGTAAACAGCAACAGATGGCAAGTGCCCTGTTCTTGGGCACCACAAAGCTGGAGGATGGCTCCGAAATGCGTTTTGCAGAGCCGCTGCTCACAGCGGGCGAGTGTGAGCAAGCAGCGAACTACAGCCGGAGGAAATGAGAGAGCAGCAGGAACGTTGTTACATCCTCCTCAGACGTGATTAGGAAGGAGTATTGGAAGATGATGACTTGCCTCTAGGCTCTGTCCCTCGCTGCGTGAGTGGGGGTAAAGGCGGAATTAAGAGTGTTTTTTGTTGTTCACATTTTCCCCAGAAGCTCTTTATCAAGAGTGTTGTTTCTAGGGGTATTTACTATAGAAGAGAGAGAGGTGGTGGTCTCAAGAGTCCTTTCCCAAAAGAGCTCGCTGCTGTGGGATGCTTTAGCAAGAAAGACTTTCTCCAGAGACTTTGCTTTCCCTCTGAAGACTGATCTGTGCTGCCGAGCTGGATTTGTCTGTGCTTCAAAGGCTGATTTCTGACTCTTTGTCTGAAAACAACACTTAAGACTGGCTGTAGCCTCTGTTCTGTAGTTTCCTCTGTGACATGGTGTTTTCGCCTGCTTTCCAGACTGGACTTTCAACCACACAGAAGTTATAAAACAAATGCTTTTAATTGATGCCTTGGTTCAAAACTGTCTCTAGTTTGGACTCTGCCTAAAGACATTTAAAGCCTAAGGTCACCATCCTTTCTGAAAATCATCCTCCTCTGCTTTCAGACAGATGTCCAAGAACATCTGTCAGTATCTATCAGTATCAGGAACTAGTGGAACCGGAGACCATGGAAGCAGCCACAGTTCAGTGCTGTTTCTCTTGGTTATCCTGTGGGAGAAAAATGGCCAATTCTGCTATTTGCTAGCACAGTTTAGCCAGATAAAAGGCTTCAATGGAGTCCTAGGGTCATAAAATCAAAGCTAGACAAATATCAGCATCACATTTCCTCCCAGCATCGCCAAGTGATGGTATCCAGAGCTGAAAAACCTCACAGAGTGTAGTGCATCTGAGAAGTGTCTGAACAACCCGCTCTGTAGTTGGCATTTCTGAGGCTGTGCATTGCTGGATTCGCAGCCCAATTTAAGCAGAGCAGGATGTGTGTGTGAGGGAAGAGGAGCGTTACGGGTGGGCTGTAGGTGGGCCGTGCGCAGGTGAAGCTTTGCAAGGAGCAAGGTTTTTGAGGTGAGATCCAAGCCTTCCCAGCCTGGAAGCTGCTAACGGCAGTAGCGGTGCTGCCCAGGCTGAAAGATGCCCTGGGTTTTCTTTATGTGCCAGACACTCCGCGCTTCTGTGAGCACCCCGTCCACCGCAGGGGCTGTCCCCGAGCACGGCGGGGTTGTCCCCGAGCACAGGCCCTGCCCTGATGCCGTCCTGCTTGGCTGCAAATGAATCCGTCCTTTATTCAGGCCCCCGCCGAGCCAAGCGCTCGGCACCGCTCCTGGCTGCACGTGCGCTCGGCCAGCCAAGCGTCCACGCGCCGCTGCCTCTAATCCTGCGCAGGACGGCGGCCACGGACAGACGGACACAACGAGGCCTCTATTCTTAGCCCAGAGGCCCTCCGAGCCACTTCTGCAGGGTGCAGGGCTGTGAATTTGTAGTTGCTGGAGCTCTCAACAAAGCCGAGTGAATAGCAGCGTTTGGCCCTGAACGTGTGTTCCTCCTTCACTGCAGCTCTTCACAGTTACATAAATATGGCCTATTTTTCCCGTGAATTAACATCTCGCTTGCTAAGTTTAGGCTTTCATGCACATACCAAACGAGCCATCTGATTTTTCACGCGCAGCTGGAATCCTGGCTCAGCAGGGAAAAGCCGTCCCCGCACGCAGCAGTACGGGGCGGCGGTGCCAGCGGGGCCCCTCTGCGTGTGTCCCTGTGAAATGCTGGCCGCTGCCTTGCGAGCACCCAGGTGCCTCGTCCTCTCCCGCCGGGGAAGCCGGAGCCCAGCAGTGTGGATGTGAGGATGCAGGAGGTTCTGTTTTTCCCTGGCAGGTTGCTGCATGGCTACACTTTCCAAGGAGCAGGAGAGCTTTCCTCTGTGTTCTGGGGATTGGAGAGCTGGCTGCATGCTTTGAGGCATAGAGCAGATGGTGTCTCGCTCCCCAGAAGACACAAATCTGGGTATTTTTTTTCCCCAAAGATGTTTTTTTTTTCCTCCCTCAAAATACAGTGGGAGACTGAGCTGCTGCAGTGTTTGGAGGACAAAGCAGCTCCATAAAGAGGATGTCGTTTGGAAATCACCCACTCCTGGGGTGTAAAGAGGCTGACTTACAACCAGTGAACTTAGCACTTACTGAAATAAGTAATACAGAGGTACAGGGCCATGAAACCAATTCCTGCACATATTGCTGCCTCCTTCAGCAGCCTAGGAGGAGCCAGCTACAATACAGGAGAATTGACAGTGTCAAATCTCAGCTTCTTACTTTCCTGTTGCAGAGGGAATACAGAAAACTGGCTGCAAGTCCTTGCAGCTGCTCTGAAATTCATCATCCCGTGGACCAGTGAACCTACTACAACAGCCAGAGAGCCCCTCTGTACCCTTGGTTTTATGGTGAGACCTTTTCAACTCTTTTCCAGGACACTCTGCCTGCAGCAACTGAAATACAGTCTGTGTGTGGCCCCGGGTGAGTCCTGCAGGTGTATTATTGAATGTGCACATGGATTCATTGAGAGAGGCAGGGGTGGCCACGTGGTGTCCTCTCAGGTGAGCTGCTGTGGGGAATATTGACTCACAGGCTTCCTGTGCTCATAATCCAAGGCGCCTCGCCTATTGATTTTTATTAACAGCAGCCACATGGCCAGATCTCCGTGTGTCTCTGAAACCACCAGAGAAACCCCCGGAGCAGGGAACTGTGCTGAATGGGTGACCAGGGCTTTTGTCAGATGCCTGAAGCATCTGATACCTTTTGCTGTCATCCTTCCTGCCAGTGAGAGCCAGTCCCGCTGAGCATTAAGGCAGTGGGGCAGAAGAGGAAACGGTACAGGGTTTTTCAAAATGCTGCTAGAGGCATTAGGTGCAAAATTCTCGGTTTCCTTCAAAGGGCCCTGCATTTCTAAGTGTGTGATGCTTTAGAAAAATGCTCTCCAGAAACTGTGGGTGGGAAATTGGGAGGATTAGGCCAGGTCTGTGGATCCCTACACTTCGTGTCTGTCATTAAAGCAGGTGACCCAGAGAGCGTGTCTGTGACTGTCAGCACCCTGCCCATAACTTTCTGTGCCACGTCCAGCTGGGAGGTGCCTTTCCACCCGCTCCGACAGCCCTGCCATGCCTTAGACCCAGCAGGGCATGACCCAGGTAGTGGGAGCGCAAGGGGAGGCTGCAGTTCAAAAGATGCTGGTGTTTTTTGGCCGTCTCGATGTGCTGCTGCTTTCAGCCCTGGGTCTAGGCAACCCTATTCCACCTGTCAGCACAGCTGGGGAGCGCTGGGGCCTGGGAATTTTTTTATGCTCAGGATAAATGAGTCATCAAGGAAAAGCCGGACTTCTGTCAGTCACCATAATCCTTTCCTCCTCGCTAGGATGGCCCTTTCTCTCTCAGGTAAAAGCAAACAAAGGCAGTAAAAGCCAAGCCGGTAGTTTTCCTTGCTCCGATGGTCCCTGTCTCCTTTTTCCGCCGTGTCCCCCAGACAGCAGCGGGTGCTGGCGGGGCCTCTGCAGGCAGCCCACAGCAGTAATGAGCAGTGAGAGCCAGTCAGTGCCACCCTCCGCGAGCCCCTGCGCGCTCTGTGCGTGTGCCCGCGGGAGCCCGCGCTCCCTCGCTGTCACAGCCCCCCTTCCTCCAGCTCTTGCTCTTTTCACGAGCTGCAGGGCCAGGAGCGCCAGGAAAGGGGCACGTCCTGCCGTTCCTCTATGGATTGCTGCGTCTCGGCTGCTCCTTCGCCCTCCTCACGCACCAGGAGAGCGCAGACTGTGTCACGCAGGGTCCTCACCAGCCACGTCCGTCCAGCGCCAAAAGCCACGTGGCCACCACCCTGCTGCCAGCTGCAAGACAGGTAAGGGCTGGGAGAGCTTCCTCGCTTCCTTGGAGGGCCTTGCAGGGATGAAGACCCCTGGGGTCCTCTGCTAGAACACGAGGGCCCAGCAGCGTGGATTTCGCTTGCTCCGGCTCCGTTTCAATTGGATTAGCGGTGGGCCTTTGATGTTGGGAGAAAACATTAGTCGATGCGGGTGCCTGAAGCTCGGATCTTCACTGCATTTCCCCACCCCCTCCGCCCCTTCACCATTACTGCCATTTTTAAGTGGTGGATTGCATTTCCTTTGAACATTTACGTTGAGGTTATCTGTGACATTGCGACTAGCACCAGGGCCGAACGCTGGGGCTGAGTTAGTTAAAAATAAGATTAATTGGAGCAAGAGGAGAGTATGTCGGAGGGGAGAGAACTGCGTCGAGCGGCGGCTGCAGTGAAAGCTTGCAGATGGCAGGAGTGTTTGCAGGTGGGGGAAGAGCTGAATGAAAATCCAAGTGGGCTCCTTTTCCTGCATCACTGACTAGGGGGCTGCTATCCCTCCTGGAGGTCAAGGAATCTGCTGGAGAAGAGGATGAGCCTGTCTAACTCATTTCATTTATGTTTTAATTAAAAACTGGAGCAGCAGCTTCCAGAGATGAAAGAGAAGCCCCAGCTGAGCCAGGCAGTTAACTGTGTTTGTATTTCATCATACAAGTCTGCACTCAGCAGCCCACGTGTTTGAAGTTGAGCACGTGCTCAGGTGTTTTGCTGCAGCGGGAGTGACCTTCCAGAGCCACATTGCGTTTCTGTGTAGTGGTGAATGGTCCCAGCAAATCCTTGCTGCAGGACCTGGATGTCCTGGAAGTCCAAGGCTTTGAAATAGCGGTGGTGAGAACAAACAAGTGCAGACTTTATCCCTCGTAAATGGATTTGTGACTGCAACCCTGAGATCTCAGGGATGATTTCTGGCATTCAGGAAACAATGAGTTCAGAGTGTTCAGTGAGCAAAATCCTGGCTGCAGAATTAACCCTGTCTTCCAGCAAGCCTCCCTCCCTGGCCCGAGCCCAGTGTTGGATCTCAAGATGTACGAGGGACGGAGCATCTGCGGTAGGGGGTTTTTGTGGAGCTCTGTCAGAGCGGATCAGTCTTGGCTTCCCAGCCGCCCGAGCTGCAATCCAGACACTGCCATATTGACAGCAGCAGCAATGCTGAAGCTGGGAGGACTCCAAGGCTGCACAGAGCAGCTCCGTGTCAAGTCCAATCCTTTCTGCTTCCCTGCTTTGCACATACCAGCATCCTTCCCGAATGATGCGCGCACACATACGGAGGCACCAATGTGCTGCTTGACTTGGAACTGCTCCTGAACATGGGAGTAAGTCTCCTAAGAGAATAGTTATGAGATTATAATAATGTGCGTTAAAGGGGAGACTCTTTCCCTTCATTCCTGCTTGCACTCTGTCCTCTCCCACATGGCTTAGCTGATGGTTTTATCCTGCCTGCCTGTAGGGTTTGAGGAGAGAGTTGGGATCACCCCGGCTGGGCCCAGGAGGCATCTAACAGTTGGAGGCATCTGTTCTGCTGCAGCAACCACAACACCCGAGAGCTGCAAACATGTCCAGGACACACTTTTATCATTGACAGGGGCTAGAATTTAAATAGCTGCTCTTCTCTTAAGCTAAACCAGAGACAGGATCGTGGATCACGTTTTATGTAACTCGTTTTTATTTTTGAACATGGTCTCTTGTTTTCAAGGGGAATTCAGCTCAGTGGGTGTCTCCTAGCTCCTGCCCTGTCTCATTAGCACATGAGATGAGGCTTCTTTTATCAATACCTCCCATCCAGTGCATCAGCTGCAAGGTTTCCACACCTACCCTGAAACTCCAGCTCTTGTTTCACCTCTCAGGATTTCCTGTGTACCTGGGAAAGAAAGGAGTTTGAGGTACAAGGGGAATAAAAGCCTCAACTCCTTTAAATAAATAAATAAATGAAGTTTTGGGCTGCATTTGTGGGTGTTTAGTGGTGGCACTGGAGCTCCTTTTTAATAGCGGGAGCTGTTCTCGTGGCTCCGTCTCACGGGAAGATGGTCTGTAATTTATTTTGCAGTTTAGGAACCTGTCAGCGTCAGCTGTAACATCCTCTTGCCCAGACTGTCACCTTGTGCTAGACCACGTGTATTTTACAGCAGACCCTCGGACGGGCAGGCAGCCTGACACAGCGACCGGGGCACTGGGTATTTGCTATCCAGTACTAACAGCACTTTTATCTCTAACAATTTTCTTTCAGCGGTGATGGAGGAAAGCAAGCTCTGATGACAAACTGATCACTAGTTTGAATAACCTCGGCCTTGCACCCTATATATACAGCCCAGCTTCTGGATAAATTCTGAATGACAGTGCGTCAGAGGGGGACCAAAGGACGCTTGGTTTTGGGAGAGGTTCCTCACAGTTTCTGCATTAAGTGGAGGGCGGTGGTTCATGCCAGCCCTCCAGCACCAAACCAGAAGCTCTGCGGGGTCCCAGCAGAAGCTGGCCTAAGGTGGAGGCTTTTGGTTGAGCTTAAGGCAACCTTCACAGTGTGTGGATCATGACTTCTGCTGTGGGGACGTAGCCACCAAGCATCACGGTCTTTTGGAGAAGCCCTTTCTTGACGCTAGGAGAAAATGCACTTGGCCTAGCGAGACATGGAGCACAACCTCAGACAAGTTTCTTGCAGCATAACCAAGAGAGATGCTGGCACAGAACCAGCAAAGCAACAACAAACACAACCCCACGTAAGTTTAAAACTCATGCAGCAGGAATCACTGTGAATACGACAAGAGCTCAAAATCAGAAATGAAGAATGGAAGTGACAATGAGGGACTTGGCATGACGGCTGGTTAAGTGTGAAATAGGGGAGTCCCACAGAGGCAAGCAGAGCCCCAAAGAAACAAAAGCAAGAGTGAGAAGATGGGGGCAGTCCGCGTAAATGTCAAGGTGATGGAGATGATCTAAGGTAACCACTGAGATGTCAGCCAAGAAGTGAACTAGTCAGTGAAGACTCTCTCTGATGTGCTAGGTGCAACCTGGCTAAGGTGCGGTCTACATTGCCTTCAAGAAGGGTGGTCAGATACCAGCCACAGGAGGAGCGTCCCCTTTACTGGAGATGCAAGGGGACAGAGCTGCAAGGGGACAGAGCTGCCTTTCCTCAATTTTTATCCAGCAATTCGGTAGCGGTAACTGGGACCTACTGAAACCAGTGGTGGTGGTTTGTTTGGAATATTTTTTTGGGGTAAAAACCACTTGAATGACAATACAGAATGAATGGAGTAGGCAGGAAAGCAGTGAAAATAATAGGGGGAGGATGGTAGAGATAAAATAAATCTCCAGGCTGGCAAATTCCCTTCCAGCCTGTCCAGTCATAGCCAGCAATCCCAGTGCTGTGCATATTCACTGCCTGTGCATTTGGTATTCATAGGTCATGAGGAAATTGCTTTTAAGTATTTCTTAAAGAGATTTAAAATGTTGGGTGAGATCCAAACCTAATATCAAAATGGGTTATTTTATTAAATGCTTTTAAACAGAAATATAGTCAGAAACATGAGGGTCTTTTTAGAAGGAATTTGCTATAAACCTCTTCTCCAACCTCACAGAAGCTTTCTAAAATATTACCCTCTAAAACATAATTCTCTTTATCTGCAATTTAATTACATTTCTCCTAGTGCCTGTGTCAACACAGCGTGCTTGCTTTGTTCCCAATTAGCTGAAACCTGTCCTGGGAAAGTAAAAGAGGGAAATAATTTTCAGAGTCACCCTGGTCTGCTCCAGAACCAATTTTTCACCCCAAGAAACGAGTCTACTAATTATTGGAGTAATAGGGACTGGAGTATCCGCCCGAATTAGTGATGACAATGAGCTAGCAGTGTGTAGAACTGGGGTAAAAGCAGGAGATAGTGCTTACATGTTTGTTTTTTAATTATTATTTATCCCACCTAGAGTTAGTCAGAGATTTTGATTTCTTTCAGACTGAAGCGAAGTCCAGTCAGACAAAAAATGACATATTAGAAGCTAAGCCCTCGATATCATTATATTGAATTTGGCTTGGGGCAGGGGCTGAAGTTGATTGTTATTTAACTTGAACAAATTAGCCTGTTGTACCAGAGGCGTAAGATGAACCTCACCCTTTGACCTTGGCTTCGAGGGGGCTGTATCAGCCCTTGCATTTCTTCAGTCTTCTGGCTACTAGAGATGCGATTAATCCGAGCCAGGGTGACCCGGAGTGTTGCGATGGGAGAAAGAGCACAAGGCAGGTAATTTCCTTGCTAGGCTGTGCCGTGTAGGAGAGGAGCCAGGCTGAAGAGCTGGGGTCATTCCCCCAGTGCAGCCAGTTTTTGTAATTTCTGATTTTTTGCAGGGCTGTCTTTCCGCAGGGACGTTGCCACGTGGTGCTGTGCTTTCTCAAGGCACGCTCCCGTTAGTGGCACAGGGATAGCAGCAGGCCTGGCACTGCTTTAGTGGAAGAGAGGCAGACTCTTCCACTTCTTTAGTGGAAGAGAGGTTGACTCCAGGCTTTCAGAAAACAGGCAGGACAAAGAAGTGATAAAGAAATGACTTGTTTAACTGCAGAGGACACTTTAACCTTTTGTGGAGATCAGAATTAAGATACAGCAGAAGCTTGGAGGAAACGGGAGGCTTTGCAGAAGAGTCAGTGTGGCAAAAGGGTCACCAGCCGTCGCCTGTAGCTGGGACACAGAGGTCCCGCATCACATCTGGTGCCCAGCCAGGTGGGGGCTGTGGCCACAGCGCATCCTGGCACCTGGGAGCAGTGATGGAGATCCCATGGCTTGGACCCTCAGCCACCCTCTAAGTCCCTGGTGCTTTTCTAGCCCCCAGTGAAATCTGGGTGTCACATTGTGGATGGATGAGCCAAGGCCCAAGCTGCAGCCCTGCCGCGGGGGTGCATGTGGAAGCCCCCTGCATCCTCTACCAGTTCAGGAGAGAGGTCTGGGGCCCGAGAGGAAAGGGAATCGGAGCCCGTATTGCAGGTGCGCAAACTAGGGACGGCTGCAGGGACCTGCTGGGGGCAGAGAGCAAGCGGGGCTGCAAACATCAGGTGAGAGGCAGGTAGAAGGGGTCACTTGCTGTCACTAACTGGCCAGGTGGAATTTTCTTTTATCCCATGTGCTGCAGTAAAGTGCGTCCCTTGGCTGCTAATGGTTGTATTTGGCCCTGCTGCCTCTGGGACTCTTCAGTGAACCACCCCAGTCCTTTCTTCCTGTAGCAACTCTCGGTGATCCGTGATTTGAGGGCTGGAGCCTTCCTTAAATCTCGGAGGAGGTGATTAAAATGATGCAGGCTGCTGCTTTATTCCTGCATACCGAGAGCGACAACAGCAAGAGCTTTTCCCAGCGTTTCCCCCTCGCCCGCTCCTCGGAAGCTGCTGCCTGTGCCGAGCCGCAGCCCATCCGGAGCAGGCAGAGCCGGGGGGATCCATGAGCAGGTTTGCCCGGAGGTGGGTGCCGAGGGATGCAGTGAGACGTGCGGATCAGGTGGGATCTCCGGCAGCGCCCCCGGCGCTGCGCGCGAGCCGGAGCCGAGCCCGCCGCGCTGGAGAGCGCTCGCTGGATGCGGCCCGGAGCTGCGCGGGGAGGGGGGACGGGAGGTGTGCTGAAGTGTGACTCGCGCCCGGCGCGGGGGGCTGTCCCTTAGGAGGCTCTTCTGCTCTCTCCCCCAGAGCCTCTCCGGCCGCACTGCTGGCAAAGACCCACCGGGAGAGAGGACAGGTCAAAGGCAGTGAGTATCTTTTCTCTGTCTGTGCGTGTCTGTCTGTCTGTCTGCAGTGCCTCTGCGTTCAGTGGATCTGCTTTACTGCATGCGAGTGGATGGTCTTTATCTCTCGAAGCCTCTTAGGTCTCCTGGGTTTTATACTGCTATTTCCTTTTTCTCTTGGGATGGCTTCTTTATCTTTGCTCAGGCGATTTGCTGGGGTGGTCTGAGAATCTGAATGTCATAAGCAAAACATTCCCCTCCCTTTCCTTCTGCCAGGGAGAAATCCCCAAACACATCCATGATGAGACTGGCAGTTCTCCTTGACCGGGGCCCTTTCTTTGAAGCGGGGAGGCAGGATGAAGCAAAGCCCTCACTGCAGACCCGTGCTGAAATGCCTCTGTTACACTGTTGTTATTATACCTTTAATTTCTGATGTTGTAAGGGACCGGCTGTGTTTGCAGCCGAAGGGGGCACAGTGGGAAGGTGAGCCCGGCAGTGGGGCTGGGTCTTGGCACCCACACAGTCGGAGCACTTTGGGACCAGGGGGAAGTTCAGCACTGCTCAAACGTGCGGGATTTTGTTGGGAGCAGCCGACCAGCGAGGGGATTCATAACAGCACCTGAAAGAGAAGCTGCTAGAGGGGACCACAAGGGACCGGGAGCCCAGTGGGCATCCAGATCGGCTTCCCGCGGGCAGAATGGCAATGGGAAAGTGGAGTTGGGGGCTGCGGGGCTCCAGTGTGCTGTGGCCTCACATGTGGGTGAGGTTGTTAATGAGGAAATTTAAAGGGGCTTAAGGAATTACAAGGATTGATTTCAGTTAAAGCACAGCAAAGCAGCCGGTCAGGGTGGGATTATGGAAATGCACTCGTTGGCATGTAGTGCAATTCCGGGCCCATTAATTTAGTTGGGAAGAGGCTTTGTGCGTTTTTAATGTAATCAGGTTTTAAAACGAATGCTGTATTGGGCAGCCCAGGCTTTGGGACCTTCCCAGGCCCAAGGAGAACCACAAAGGTGACCTGGCTTCCCTGCACATGGTCTCTTCTCACGCCTGTTTCTTTGCTTCCTCTTCACTGTCCCCCCTGGGCAAGAGGACATGGAGGTTATCTGGAACTTACCTCTGTGCTGACAAGTAGGAAACGTTTGTGCTGTGGACGCTCTCCAAACATCTCGGTGCTGCTCTTTGGCCCTTCGGCCTCCTGGCCAGCGGCCTTTGCCTTCGTTTTCTGGTGTGAGATTAGTTCAACCTGCTGGCCGTGTGCCAAGGCCGACGGGGGACGCTGACACCCCTTCTTCCTTTCCCCCACACTTCCAGACCATAAATCTCCACTCTGGCTCCCCCCACCCAGAAGAAGAGGAAAGGCTTTGTTTCGTTAACTTATTTTGTGTGTGTGTGTGAGTGTTTGAGCCTGTGATAGTGAAAGGACCAGCATCTGCAGACACATGAAGTCCTCCTGTTATTTTATTTGCAGTGCCAGCTTTTCCATGATGCCTGGCCAGTAACATCAGCCATGACGTGGAGGGACAGGGACGAGAAGTAGTTTGGTCTTCTTAGCGAGGGCAATCCGGAGCTTTGCCTGTTGAGGAGAGACCTGCAGAGGTGTTGGATGATGAGTGCGATAATGTCAACTCCTCCTGCTCTCTGGTGAGCTGTGACGCCAAAGCCAGATCACTTTAGACCTGAAGCTGGACTTAACTCACGGTCCTGGTCTTAGAAGGAAATGCTCTCTCTCCTGTACGACAGTCCCTCAACTCTGAACGTCTTCTGTTGAAAAACCGACTTTCCGCTCTAGGAGGAGAGGATCAAATGGGTTGAGAACAACTGGCCCTTCTCTTTTGCAGAGGATTCCCTGATGTATTTTTAAGTGTCAGGACATGAAACGATAAATCCCTCCTTCCTGCACTCCTATCTTCTGCAAACAGCCCAGACTGCTGTCCAAGCCAACCAGTTAAAGGGTTAATCGTAGCTGGATGCCTCAATGGCTGCCTTACTGATCCCGCGGAGGTAACTGAAAAGACATGATGCATTCCTCACCCCTGCCCATCCTGTTGCCATCTACCTTGTCCACTGAGTCTTTTAGCTCGCTGCGGTGTCCTCCCTTCCCTCCCGCCCTTTCCTTGCCTCTCCACCTCCTGCACACCCAGTTTCTTTTCCTTTCCTTCTCCTGTGTCCTGTCTTGGAAGTCATGACCTGGAGATCCGTGTTCCGTGAGAGATGAGCTCCTTTCTCGTGCCGCAGCATCTCTGTCTCCCATAGCCTGCGATTCCCTGCTGCACTCCCCTGATCTCAGGCATCAGAGAGAAATCCGAGCAGCATTGCGGTAATGCATGTCACACCTCTTGCTGAGAAATTTGTGAGCTTTCTTGCTGAGAAATGTGTGTGAACAAACAGTGCAGGGAGGATAAGGGCCGGGGGCATCAGGAAGGGTACCAGGAGGATCATGTAGCGCGAGGGTCGGAGCGGAGCAACCCAGCACACCGCGCTGGGAAGACAGCGCTCTGCATGCAGTATTCTGCACTGGTGTCTGAAGTTTATGTAGCATTTCATCCGGAGACCGCTGTATTTTGAGGCTGTCCGACACTTTGTGTGACTAAAGATTTCAAGGTTTTGTGCCTTTTAAATGCTGTGAGCTCTCAGTGCTGCACCAGGGAGACAGTCGTTGCATTTAATTAACATTTAATTTGCTTTAAGATTACATGAAAATGTGCAATAATAGAAACTATCCGAAGGGCGGGAGGAGAAGGGGGGAAACAGGCGTGCCACAGATTGGCTCAGCGATCAGCACTGAAGTGTTCTGCAAGGATTACATATGGAAAGGAAAAAAAACCTGTGCTTCCCTCTGCAGTCACAGAAAGTATTTGCTGTCTGTTTGGCACTAGGGATCAGTGAAGGCCTTCCTCCTGCTTTCAAGTGGGTCCAGCAGTTGAAAAGTGCAGACCGGGTTATTAAGCTCTCCTCCTATGACCAGGGCCCTATTCAGTGTTGGGGGCAATTTAGTAGAAACGATGCCCTTAGGCTGGAGAGGCAAACGAGGACAATGCCCTTCTTCTAGACGCCATTTAAAGCCATTAGCCAGCATCTGTATGTTTTTAAGAGGAGGCAATGCCAGCCGGGTCTAATGCATGTGCGTCTTGCATTTCCCTCTTCTTTTGTGTTTCCTCTCTTTCCAAGTGCTCCCAGCCTGACCGTTATGTAAGGAGTGATGCTGTGTATGTGTTGTCCGTCCCAGGAAGGGGCTGGCAAGGACGTGAGGGGCCTGCAGAGGAGCAGAGGCTCTGGGACTGTTTTAAAATTTAGAGGAAAAAGAAATGAAGCCATTTTCTGCATGGATAAACCTGTCACAGAAGAGACAATTCTGGTCTGTTTACGTAACCCTGAGCCTACAGAACCCATCCAAGATCCCAGCTGGGTTCTCAGGGCTCTGCAGCTCAGGATCACGTGTGCAGGTGCCTTGCTTCCTCTCCTTGTCCTCCAGCCCCTTTCTCTTCTCATGCACTGGTGTTTGTGCAGCTCTGGCTGCTCCTGGATCATGGTGACAGATTGCTGGTATTGTGGCCCTTTGCTATCCTCACATCCCTCCCCAGAACAGAGCTTTCCAAGAAACCATCCCGAAGAGCAGCCTTTCCAGTCTTGTCGCTGGTCGGAGCAGCTGAATGACTGGTCTGGAGGAGCTTTTAGCTGCTCTGGAGCTGCGTCTGCCCTTGCTGTCTGCTTGGCTTCGGAGATGTTTCGGGGTCCCTGCTGCAGAAGAGGGCACTGGACACCCAGGTTTCATTAGCTGCAGAGCCACTGAGGTCTTTTTTTGTGACTCTGGCTAGATTTGTAATGATCATCTTCTTTGGTTTTCCCCTGCTCACACCCCTGCTCCCCCACATCGACCACAGGAACAGAGGGATGAGGACTCGCCTGGGCTGCCTGTCTCACAAATCAGACTCATATAATGATTTCACAGCTATTCTTCCGGACAAGCCCAACCGGGCTTTGAAGTGAGTATAGCTGCAGCATCCCACCCCATCCCTGTTTCTGTCCTTCTCCTCCCACCTACCCCCTCTACTTCTGTTACTTTCCGTTTATTGTACTTTGCATAGGCTTTGAAACCCAATTCTTGAAGCCACGAGGAAGGAGAAAAACACAACAAAGTGGGTACAGCAGCATTTCTGTTTAGAAAATACCCATATCATTGATATTATTTCATCCCTGAGACAAGGCATGCAAACTGTCTTCACTGCAGCACGCAGGGCGTCTGCACATCTGTGAGGACAGTTATGCCTCTATAACAGCAAATTTAAGTCTGAGCAGTTGACTCTGTGTGAGAGGTGACCAGCATAAATTTCAGGTCATTACCCTCCTTAGCAAAGTTTTTTTTAGATGCTGCCAATATGTCCTGTATTCATTCACACATCACTTAGAGAAGATACTTCCCAGAGTGATGATTTAAGAGGAGTTTTTGGATTCATTTGATCACAAGTTGTTGCTTTCATCTGAGTTAAACATCTAAACTTCCCCTTAAAGTCAGGAGAGAAATGAACACTTCTGCAGGGGTGGGTTTCATTTCACTTAGCTTTTGACATCTACGGTGTGTCTCTGTCTGAACTCATTCCCTGGGATGCTCTTTAGAATCAATGACGAAGAATTGGCCCCCCTTAAAGTGATTCGTCTGGCCTGTTTTATCAACCTACTTGAGGATGAGGTGAACCCTCATCCTCACTGACTCTAAAGGGACCCCAGGGTGACTTGCCCACCTGGAGACCTCTACACTGTAGACATCCGAGCTAGGTGAGAAGGATTCCAGTTTTGGTATCCCTGTGAAACAGCCCCAGAGAGAACTGACAGCTCTGGGAGGTCTGCAATTTGTTTGTCTCTTCCTTTCTTTCAGAAGACTATCAACAGAAGAGGCTACAAGATGGGCAGATTCCTTTGATGTCCTTTTGTCCCACAAATGTGAGTAGAGATCAAATCCTACCCTTTGTTCCCCACAGCCTAAAGGAGGAGTGACTATGGGGCAAGCAAACATGTCCCTTGGGACCCGCTGTCATCACTGTCTTCCCGCTAGGCAGCAGTCAGTCGTTCGCAAGAAGGTGTCCTGAGGTTAGAAGGTGGAGAGACCTTCTATGGCAGGCACTCCACTTGCTAAACGGCCTTGTTTCTCATGTCCTCTCCTTGCAGCCGCTGTCCTGGGCTGCTGCGCCACTGCTCGCGCTACAGAGCAAGAGTCGACTGTAGGAAGCAGAGGAGGGTTTCTCCTGGGACACCCTTCATCACACTCATCACTCCACTGATGTTATACTGATGGCCATTAGTATTTTACCTTCACATTTGGAAAGGCTGGGCGAATGAAAAAAATCCTATCAATACAACCCACTTGCAAAATATTCTCATTCAAGACAACACTGCAGCTTAAAACCATCTAGTGAACCTGTCAGGCTGTTCCTGTTAATTTTACTGGAAAATCTGGTAGGTAGTTCAGTAACCTTGAGCGACTTGATCTGTAGCAGTCCTCACTGGAGAAACTACGCATGGTAGCACCTAGCAGGATGTAATTTACAGTTACCAGTGCAAACCTGAAAGTTTCACATCCAGAAACCCAGTGCAAACATATAATCAACACACTTTATTCCACTCAGTGGATCAGTTCTATTAGAAAATACTATTTTGCTTTGCTAACGTATTCATGCTGAGAAATTATAAACAAGACAGCAAAGTTCACAGTGTAGATTCATTAATGTATTTCTGGTAGGGAATAAAACAGGAGCGAGTCAAGGCTGGGGAGATGTCAGTGTGGGTGGTGAACTATTTTATTGCAATAAGGAACTGACTGACTTTTAAACCGGTTCAGTTTTTTTTCTGCCCTTATTTTAAAGTATAAGTGTTGAATTATTATTTTAAATAAAATGTAATTTTCATGGATTTTTACTGAAATGACAACAGTTTTGGCAGGAATTAACTACCAACTTTAAACAGGTTGGCTGTCCTAGGCTGAAAAAGCAGGATATAATTTTAGTTGCAGTATTTTGTTAAATTTATTGCTCTCACAGCCAGTAATTTTTTTTTTTTTTTATTTTATTCAGGGTACAGTTGAGAGGGAGCATTTATTTTGTCAAAATTCAAAATGAGAAGGGAAAATGCACTGAAGTCACTTGGGTGCCTGGGGGTTGGGAAGTGGGAGTAGACAGTGCACTCACCTCAGTATTGCAGTTCTTCCTCTAAGCTTGAGCCCCTATTCCTCCACCAGCATAAAAGTCAAAATTTTCCTTGTTAGTGACAGACGGCAGCAAAAGAGCTTCAGTTATAAAAGCCAGTGAAGTTGTACATCTAGGTACTGAAACCATGCAGATTGTTCCTCTTCAGCTGACTGCTGTGAGTGATACATCAAACCTTAGTACAGTCACTTCATCCAACAGCCACCACAAGAGTATTTGTTTTATTAGTAAATTAGCCCTAGAGAATGATAGATGAAATATCAATATTTTTCTTGTCTCTAGAAAGCGAAGTAATTCTGATAATTCTGGCACCTGATGAAAAATACTCAGTTCCTAATAGCAACAGGGATGATTTTTAAAATTTAAATTAATCTTTTTTTAACAGCAGTCATGGTGACGTTATCTGGTGATCTGTGGTAAAAACTTGTTGTTTAGCAAACCTATTTCTAAAGGAACACATCACCTCTGCTCTGCACCTAAAGCTTCTGGAATTGTTAGGCTGACAGCCAAAGCCTGCATTTGGTAACCATGATGCACCTACAAACAGCTCTGTACAAACAGATGATATGTTAGCTAATTGATTTAGAGGACATGAGAGCATATATATACATAAAAGGAATTACCTTGTGAAATGATCATATTATGTATACTTGCAATCAAAAGGCAGAGGAAATAGCAAAGACCTGCTACATACCTAGGACGGGATAGGACTGTATCAGTGTCATTTCTCTGTCACTGCACAGGTGAACAATATTAGCCAGGGTAAATTTCAATTCATGCTTGGGGGCACAGGCTAAGCACCAGCTGGGCTTAGGGAGAATTTCCCCTTCAGCTGATGACATTAACAGGTAGAAGTGTTTCTGCTTGACACATCTGTCATAAACTCCTCCTTCACTAGATGGACAGTTTTCATCTATTTTGGAAGGCAGATTGCTATGCTGATATCAGGGAGTTAAGAGTCTGTCACGGCCAACATCACTTTTCATTATCCTCTTTCCCCTCTCCCCTCCCTCAATCCATTATTTGGAAAAAAACAAAGTACACAGGTAGGACTTGGGAACTGGCTATGGCAGCTGAAAATGAGGCAGTCGCAGTGGGGAGCCCTGTAAGGCATTGGGCAGATTCAGGAGGGGAGCCCCAAGGAGCAAGAAGGTGGATCAGAGCTCCCTAAAAGACACTGTGTAGTGCCAAGGTGTGCAGGCATGGAGGTTTGTGCTGCTGCAGTGCTCTTTGAGAAAGTCAAGCAATTTTTACTCCTCTGGTTCTTACTTTCATGAGTTTCCAAGAGGACTCAAAAATGGAGGTGATCTGATCAGGTACTGTATGTTGTACCTCTCCCATGGAGAGTGTTAACTTGCTCATTTTTGTTAAATATCTTTCCAAGTGTGGGGGCCCTGTGATCCTCTTGTTTTAATGATGAGCTCTGTAGTGAGGTTTGATCCCAACATGCTCCTTTCTGGTAGCATCTTGAGAGGAGTATTGAAAAACACTGAGTTTTCAAGCAGCCTCACTGCCTCAGGCTGGGCAGTGCTTTGTGTAAAAAGAGCCGTCTAATTTAATCTTTTTAGTGTCCAGTTAATTCTCCTGTACAGAAAGCACCTTTCTTTTGTACGAGCACCAGGATTTCAGCATCCTTCAGTCTAACCCACTAGCGTAACCCACGAGGCTGTGGTTCAGCTCAGCTTCTTTGAGAGCCTCAGATGGGCAAGCCAATGCAATGAAATCTTCTTTGCCTTTGCAAATGGGTGAAGCAAATAAACCTGCAACCATCAGGTCAGTTCTGCAGCAGGACCTTTGCCAGCACTGCTTATGAGAGGCCCATCTCAGTGCAGCAGTATTGCCTTTGGTCAGGGATACTAAGCATGGCAGGCAGCAGAAGAAAGGAGTTTGATCCTACTTCACAGCAGAGGATTGAGAAAGCAAGAGGCAGAATCGTGCGTAGCATGATTTCCTGGCTGCTCAGGGAACAAAAGTAGTGTTTTTAACATCCTAGCTTTTGGAATCTTTTCCCATTTTTGTGCCAGTGCAGATTAGCAGTGGCTTCCAGGGAGCTGGAGCCCCATGTGCTCTGCAGAGTTTGTGCACGTGCATGTGAAAAACAGAGGAGTAATCCCCCTTCAATACCCGTGCCCAGGAGGTGCAGTTGGGTCAGCCAGATGGAGATTCCTTTTGACAGGTTGCTAGAGGGAAATACAGGCAATAGCATGTCTCGTTCTGCATCCCTCGCGGGGCTGGACACATGGCTTGTCATTTGTCCAGAATTCAGCAGGACAGTCTGTCCTCAGCCCTTAGTCAGTTTTCAGTGAAGCATCATATGCAGAAAACCTTTGCACTGGATTTCTGTTTTTGTCTCCAGGGTTATTTTTCCTCTCCACTGTCTTCTGCGCTCCCTGGACTCTTCTGCCCAAATTTTATTGTCCTCCTCCTCTGTTGTCTACACACTGCTGCTCTTCCTACACAGCACAGGAATATCCCATCCTACCCCCAATTCTTTCTAAGCCAGAACAGCATTAGCATTAGCATTGTGCTAGTGACAGGCAGCTAACACTCACCGAGGCAGTGCTAAGCAGCAGTGAGAGATTATACATATGTTCTGCAGAGAACTGGCGGCTTGTCCCTTCAGTTTTGAACCCAACGTGCTTTATACAGCTGATCCATTCATCTACTAGCCCTAAGGAGTCTGTTTCCTCCGTCAAGTGCTGATTGCCCTGGTGGCATGAAATGTATACATTAAATAAATGTCTGTTGATAGCTTTCTTATTCTGTCACGGGCTAGGTGCTTGGTTATTAGACTGTCTGCCTGAATGATTTCGCTAATCTCAACCCTTCCTTGTTTTGCTAAGTTCTGTCTTAGTTAAAATATGTTGTGCTTGCCAATTAAGTCCCTTCTTCCCCAGCCTTTCTAGCTATAAAGGGTCAACTCTCCCTAGCCCAAATGACAGCATTTGAACCAGATGTCAGGAGCGTCTGGATCTTGATCCTTATGTAGTCACTGATTTGCTTGACGGTTTATGAAACGCAAATTCTACCATTTGTCTTATTCACAGGTGAGGTGTAGTGTTATATCTGTAGAGCACACTGGGATGGGGTTATCTAGAAATACTTGTATAATCCTTCCCCAAAATCATCTCTTGTTTATCCCCTTGGTCTGTTTGAATGGGCAGCGGGGCATGGGCCTTTTGAGGCTTATATTTACACAGCAAAAGTAAAAGGCAAATACCTCCTGCTCCTGTAATGGCTGTA
>WBNA01000354.1:134856-148052 GCA_013398345.1 Nothocercus nigrocapillus
CCTTCCTCCAATCAGCTCCATCAGTAGTGATTTACTCCTTTGGCTTTAAATAAGGTTCGTGACTCTCTGTCTTCAAATTCCTGATTAAGTGACCGATAGCTTTTTAAAGACCGTGCTTCTAAAGCAGAACATCTGTTTTCTGGAATGGTTGTGTCTTTAGGCTTGTGTTTGGGGGATTTCCTGTGCTGCCTCATCTGAAGACTTCTAGTCCTGCTTTTCCTTTCTGTGCTTTCTCTGTAACACATCCCCTTGCAATCACACTTCTCGGGAGCTCCGTGTATCTTCCAAGATATTTAAGGAGACTGACACAGTAGACGATGTCTTCTGTTATATCACATTGCAGCCGCGTGCTGGTTGCCTTGTGTTGCAGAAAAACTGTCCTTTTGGGTGAGTGATCTTTGAAATGCTGATCCTGATCGTTCATGATTGATGCTCCCTTGATAGCCAGCATGTGTATAAGGAGATCAATGTCAATATGCAGGTCAAATTCCAGCCAGGTGCTGTCACTCCTCACACTTACCTGCCCTCCTGACCTCTCAGTTGGATTTGTCGTTGGTCTGTAATAAACCGATGGGCAGCACAGCAGTGTGGCTCTGATTTACTGCCACGTGGTCATCTGGTTTCCCTTCTCAGGCTGACCTGTGGCTGCCCAGACACAGCTGTAACTGCTGGCAGGCAGCCAGAGGCCAGAGGAGAGCAAGGCAGCCTTGGGTCAAGAATGACCTCTCCTGTGTCCCAGGCCTTCTCTGCAAGGTCCTCTCAGACCTGTCCTCGTCACTTCCAGCCCCCAGAGGCTGTGAGGAGGGTGGAACAGGGGTGTACAAAGAAGTGGATCACAGCCAAATACTATTATTTATCTATCCTCCAGTTAAATTTACTTCAAAATAAAAAGCAACCGATGGATGTCAGAGTGGGAGGCAGATCATGTGGAGACCTCCTGGCCTCAGCTGCTGTGACTTGCTCTGGGCTGCTCTCTGGGGCAGGGCAGAAGCAAAGGCTTTTCTCACCCCATCAATCATGAAGTCCATTTCTTCTAGCAGATACTATTTTTTTTGTAGTTACTATATTTGCCATACAAGGCTGCTATTTCTGGCACATGTTCCTCTGTCAGTACTGGGGCTCCAGGGCTGCAATAGAGGAATAGGGAGAAAAATGTCAGGACAGAGAAAGGGAGACAAACCTCTTTAGGGACATGCAGCATGGATTTTATGGTTGTAACAGTGTTTTGGGGTGCTGGAATATGTAACATCAACCAACCCAAGTCCTTCCCTTGCTCTTGTGCAGGCCCTCTGAATTTGATAGGCATTAAATAGTAGAGAAGACACAGGTTTTGCAATATCTTTGTACCTCCTGGATTTTGGGGAGTGAGGCAGGCCTAAATATCTTCCATGATATCTACCTACCCATGGAGATGCTCGAAAGAGCCAGGGACGTCATTCTCCTGGTAGGTACTCTGCTTCCCGAGGCGCTCTGCGAGCGTGTGCATGGCTCGTAGCCCCAGTCCTGGATTTACAGTTTGCACCATGAATTTGCTAGCTTGGTCCTGCCCCCAGCAGCAGGCAGAAACCCTGATCATCCCTTCTAGAGGTGAGTTAATTAAGACGTGTTAAGATGAGCTGGTGTGATACAGCTCTTCCTCGTCCTCTGGGGGCTGGCAGGAAGAAGCAAGTGTAACTAATGTATATCCCTGTGTCCTGAAATATCATTGGAATCAAAAGAGGAGCAAGAATGAGATCAGGACAGCGAGGGAAGAAGATATAGATGTCTTATGTGTGTGGGGGGGGCTATGTGTGCACGCACTCCTAGTGGGCACCATCCTCAGTGGTTCCTCCTGTGCTTATCAGTGAGATAGTGTTTTTTCCCTCAAGGACTGCTGGAGTCTGAGCAGCTGTCTTGATGGCTGAACTTTGTGTTGGTTGCGCAGGAGCAGAGAAAAGAGTCCCCCAGTTTGCTCTTCTGTCTCCACTAATGGCAGTAACAGAGTCCTGGGGAGGAGAAATAGATCCCAAAAAGGCAAGAACAAGTTGTCTCTGCTTATCCTCCTGGCATTCAAACCACAGTGCAGGGCTTTTCTGATGTGTCTGGACCGTCAGGTTCAAAAGCTGTGAGCAGAACTGTCCTCTTTGGATGTGGGAGAGCCCCTTTGGGAGGAACTGAAGTCCTGTGAACCCTCCTCAGTCCCTGGTGTCTCTGCCGTACACGCAGGTGCGTGCACGCTCGCTCCTCACATCTCTGTGTGAGCGGCCTTGCTGAGTGAATTCCCAGTTTCACAAGTATTTTTAGAGACTAACTTGGAAATAGCTAATGCTGAATCAGCAGGTTTTCGTGTCATGAGCTACAAATACTTGGAAAAGTTAGAAGCATGTTACTGGAAATAAATTAAGAGCTAAATTCATCCCTGCGATAAGGGAGAAAGGGCATGTGTAAAACCTTCAGCTATGTCAACTCTGCCTGTGCCATTCAGGGAAAGGAAATAAAAAACAATAGCTGTGTCCATAAATACACTTAGGCTGAAGTTTAGGAACACATAGATTTCCTAGCAAATTTTCCATATTTCTAATCTGCCTGTCTGACTCAGATTACATTGCTGAAATGTCACAATTGCTATGCATTAACAAGTGATAAGAAGATTTTAACCACTAACCAGACAAGCAGTAATTATGCTGTATCCCTTTTCCTTTTTCCTTTATTGTTGCTGTAACAGTTAGACTCTCTAAGATCCTTCCTGTGTATAAATAAGAACTAAAATTATGTCACAAGGCAATAAAGCACAGCGACAGAAAACTTAAGAGACAAGTCTACAGATGCTCTGTTTTATTAAAGTTTTCTCTTAATGACAAATGGGGCATTAGTAAGCACAAGACGGTGTGGTAAAGAGAATGTGTTATTGAAGCTTGGCATTTTCAAGAGGAACTTTTCAAAGGTTAGATAGCTTGATCCCAAAGGAACCCTTTTCCCACGTCAACTGGCAAAACACTCTTTTTAAAAATAATGGCAGATGATGTTTGATGTCTCTCCGCTGGCTTCATGGCATCTCACGAGACTCCAGAAGACTGTGCTATGTCTCTTGCAGAGCTTGTAAGAAGAATCAAGGGGCCTTTGTTAGGCAGAGCTGGATGGAGGGGCACCTGTTAAACAGACTGTGTCCTGCCCTCTCTGTCTTCCCCGCTGTAACTACCCAACATCTCCCTTGCAGATGGGTTGGCTGCTTTCCGTGCTTTCCTGAAGACTGAGTTCAGCGAGGAGAACCTGGAGTTCTGGCTCGCCTGCGAGGACTTCAAGAAGACCCGGTCAGCGGCCAAACTGGCATCGAAGGCCCAGCGAATCTTTGAGGAGTTCATTGATGTGCAGGCTCCTCGAGAGGTGGGTACACAAGTGCCCCAGGGAAGCAGAGCGTCCTTCTGGTGTGGGGAACAGGCCCATCTGCCCTTAGCTGGGACCTGGGATCCGTGCATGTGTGTGGCAGCTCTGCCCCCCCTTCTAGAGGTGATGGTGAGAAGCTGGTAAGGAGGAGAACGTTTCCTGTTACTGGAATACTGGTCCTGCTGCAGCTGTGACTCATCCTCTAGTTAGGGCAACTACATTGCTGATAGTTAGTCATAGAGAGTGATTTGACTGGCGACTGCAGCCTACATCTCCTAACCTCCACCAGCTTCATAGTAGTAGTTCACCTTGAAATACTTCTCATCTACTATCAGTACCCAAGCAGACTACTGGGCTCATTTCTCACAGGACATTTTGTATAAGAACATCCCACGAATGACTAACTTGTTGACTCTCTGGGGAAGAGTGTTTATCTGCTGACTAACGCTAAACTCAATTAAACCTGCTAAAAGATGCAAGGAGCAACTCAGAGCTGAACAAAAGCGCAGTCGCAGCTCGAAGCCTGGAATTGTTAAGTCCTCTTAAAGCGCTGTCAGGCTGATGCTATAGTCAGATCCTGCGTCGTGACGTCGGGTTGCGTTACCCGTTGGTAACGCAACCAGGAGTGCACTCGGTGGGTCTCTTTGTACAGCTCCTCTCCCATGGCAATTGGCCAGCTACATGGCCAGGGTGTTTGTAAGAGCACTGCCTGCAAGAGCATCATTTTGTTGTTTGAACTAGCAAGGCTTCTGCAGGGCCAGCACAAGTATCCTGACTTACACCCAATGCTGTGGGCATCTCGGGTCGTAGCTTGATCCCCAGAGCCCTTAGTGAGCATCTTCCTGTTGTTATCTGTGAATTTGGGTGAGATGTTCAGAACTGCAGGACAGAAACTGGCCTGGATTAGAAATGTGAGTGCTGTTTAGATGGCGCCTTTCCTAAGACGGGAGTCTATTTTTGTAATTTTTTGCATGCTAGAATGTGAAATGACCTGTAAGTGACTCAGAAAGCTAATCTATGTTGCCATCATCTGAGTTAAGGCAAACAGTTTTACTTGCTAGACTGCTTTAAATTTGGATGCTGGATAATAATGACAGATAGCATCCTTTCAGTCAGGTTTTAAACAATAGCCCTAGCAAATGCTGGCAGTTTGCTAGGCAAAGAAAATAGGAAAATTCATAGTGCTGGCTTTGCAAACAGACTGCAGTCATAACACAAGGGTTGTTTATTTTTTAATGTCCCTTCGTAAGTTATTGTAACATGAGGCTGTTATGGGAAAAATCAAACAATTTATTTTATAACAACATAGTTTAAAAACATTTAATAAGATTTTACTTACAGTTTAAACATAGTTTAAAGTTCATTCACCCTTAAATTGGGCACATATTAAAGAAAAAAAAAAAAAGAATAGAGGAATGTGAGTCAATAGGAGAAAGGTATGTTATGACACAGTCTTTTTAAAAGATTTGCTACATAAATCCATGCTAAGAGCTTGACTAAAAGTAACCTGATTTCAAGAGTGCTCAGACCAGATAAATCTTGTCCAACTTCTGCAAATTTGGGCCAGGATTTCTTACTCTGGAACAGTAAGATGTAGAGTTTGGGCAGCGTTTTACACACAGATGAGGAGAGCGCCCAGTTGCTCTGTTGCTTTTGCAACCATCGCGGAGATGAAACAAGCTGTTTTAAGCAGACAAATCAATCACTCAGTGCCACGCTCTTCTGTTCTTTTCCCCAGGTGAACATAGACTTCCAGACGCGGGAGCTGACGAGAAGAAATATGCAGGAGCCCTCTCTCTCCTGCTTTGACCAAGCCCAGGGGAAAGTGCACAGCCTGATGGAGAAAGACTCTTACCCCAGGTTTCTGAGATCCAAAATTTACACAGACCTGCTATCTCAAACCCAGAGGAGGCTCAGTTAGAGCAGTGGTGGTGCTCTCAGAAACCATGTGCTTCCTACAACAGCACAAGTCCGTGTCTAAATGTGAAACTTCATTGTTGTTAAAAGCAGTGGGATGAGAAGAGAGGGAGGAGTGGAGAAGTGGGTTCCTAGAGTGTTGGATAATGCAGTATTAGGACTCTCTGAGTTTCTGTGCTTTTTCTGGTTAGTAGTTGCACCTTCTCTCTGGCCGAAAAGCATATCCTTTGTAGTCATCTCTGGGTCATCTTTTGGGAAGGTAGGTTTACATGAAAATTACTACATTTTGGTTTATGTGTAGATAATGCCCCTATGTCCTTCCAGACATCTCACTGGCTCTCTCCTATACCCTGTGTTGGAGGGGCTGTAAGGTCAGTTCTGAGCCTTGTGTTGCTGAGTACGGTCTGAAGCAGCATCTGGCTCCTGGGGTCTGGATCCTGGACTGTGAGGAGGAAGAGAAGAGAGGCAGAGAGAAAGTAAAGGCAAATGATTCATGCTGCTTTCCAGGGTGGAGACCAGCAGTAGACTCAGCTCACCTTTCCATTTTGGTTGCACACCTTACAACACCAGCTGCTGCCCTCTCACAGCCTCTCCGCACCTCTGACACGCTTATATTCCAGGGGTGGAGGCTAAATGTTACTTTTGTGACTGTCAAGGAGCTGAGATTTTCTTTTGAGAAGGTAATCCCAAAACCTCCTGCTAGACCTAGTCAGGCAAGTCTTCTGGTACAAGTGATTGGTTTTCATTAACATTATTTATTTGTACTGTAGTTCAGCCTCAAGAGCTCACACAGGTTCCAGAGATTGGCTGTGCTAGGCACTGTACCAAAGCCTAACACAAAGAGGCTCCAGACCACCAAAGACATTACCAGGCTCTCTGGCTTCTCGGCAAGAAGCAGCCAGTTATCAGGAAAGAGTTAAGAGAAAGAATGTCTTATCTGTCCTGTGCTGAGATGTAAGAAGAGCACAAGACCCGTCTTGCTGTGTCAGATACCATTTTTCATGTAGTACCTGACCAGCACATGGAAGGGGGAGGAAACGTGAAAATCACAATTATATTTTTGTTATTCCCTGATTATTGACTGTTGTTGTTACCTGCCGATTGCCTACTGTGTATTCAAAACTGTGTAAAGAAATACTAAAGACAAAGACCCTGCTGCATGGCGCTGGCTTAAAAACAGGACCCAGGGAAGCATGCAGTGGGCAGGATGGGGGTCTGGGTGTGAAGTGGAATGCAAAGCATATGTTGGCCCTATTCCTGTAGCCTGGATAACCTGGCTGCAGGAGAAGACTATATGCAGATGTCAGCTGTGTAGCAGCACCTCTGTGCTGTGCAATCATACTATTTGAAGGTCCAGTTTAGGACACATTTGGGCTTGGGGCTTGGGCTCAATGGTGCCTTCTGAGACTACAGAGCTACGTGAGGCCTACAGAGCCTGGAGGATGCGTCCGGAGAGACAAAACTCAAGGCTGGGCTTCACTGTGCACATTTCACAGGGGCAGCTCCTTGCAAACTTCCTCACTGCCTGTTTGAAAGTGAAGGAGTGAGCAAAGGTCCCAGTGAAAGCGGGTCACTTGAAAGTGCCACAGGTTTGGCTGTGATTCTTCCAAGGAGGCTGCATCATCCATCCCCCAAAGGGCTCAGTTGGCCATTGGACTAGTTGCCCATGGGCCTGTAGCTTTATGGCACACAATACACCTGGCAAACATGGTCTAGGGGGGCAGGGTTTGGGGATACTTGTGCAATACCCTGGAAGAAGCCACTGCAGAGGGGCTAGACGATTTTCCAAGAAACACTGCGCCAGCTAGGGTCATGGAGACAGGCGGGCAAGTGAAGAAACAGCAGAAAAAATAGGGATTTTATGTAGAACGAGGACAGGAAAATCAGAAGTGAGGACAATTCCCAGGATTTCCTGATGGCTACAAAGGTTGATCCTGTTCAAATGGGATTCCAGAAAGCGCAGACGATGTCTCTGAGCAAGCATCTGCAGAATCAGTGCTGGTGTCCTTTCAGTTCTGGTCAGAATTCATCAAAAAAACTTCAAAGTAGCCAATATCCTGTAAAAAACAAATCCCTTATTTCCTACTTTGGTCATGGGTGCTGCCTTGAGCAGATGTATTCAGAGACAATATTGCTACAACTGCAACAGGAGCTGTATTCGGGCAGGCCGATGTAGGATAAATGTTTTTCCTCTTATGTTGATGCTAGATGATATTCTTCATAAGAAACATCCCAGAACATACAATGGAGCAAAATTTACTGTCTGAAGGATATGAGTCTATCAGTTATTTTTGTTGTTGCTCTTAAATTTTATCTCTCCATCAGGAAAGCAGCCTAGTTATTTAAGGTATTTTATTTTAAAACAAGAAATTGGCACTAGCTGCTGCTTTTATGCCAAATGTCAGTCTGAGGGTATTAAAATAGGCAACTTCTATCTCTTCCCCTTAAACCTGGGGCTGATTAAGGAAATAATGACTGAGCCAAACTTCGGAAAGCACTATGTGATGACTAATCCTCATTGAGGACAAATATCCTTTGATTCATTTCTTAGTGCTGTGAAAGGGATATTCTTAACTTCCAAACCACATTTCTTCCTTGCACAAGTGCATACCTCCAAAAATTTGCTCCTGCTTCAAGTAATGTCAAAGAGTGTTAGCACAGGAAGAGAGAAAAATCATTCCATTCAGCTCTTTTAATTCTGTGTGTTTGCTGACATGAACCCAGTCAGCATTAAAGCCTCTTGACAGCAAAAGCGAAGAAGATTTTACAGTTGTATTTTCCTAGTCTGTGAACTTCAGAACTTGTGAAGTCCAGAGGCAGATGCAGAACCTGAAGCTGCTTTGAATTTCTTGCTCCTGCTTTGCCCTTTTAGTCACATCTGGGCATATTTTCATCACTTTTATTGTGCTTGTTAACACAGTGATGGGTCTCTGCTCTCCATGCTGAGAAAGTGTGAAGGGCAAAGTCCTGCCCGTCTGAGCATGGGAGGGAGATGGGGTGTGTGTGCGAGAGGGAGCGTGCATGGGAGTTCCTGTACGTGTTATTTAGTGTCTCCCACTACAGAAGCTTTTCTGGGATATAGATGTGCATGTTAGACTAGGAAAATTATGCTTAAGTGGCATAAAAAGAGATATTAGCTAGTGTTGTCTTCGCATTGTGTGTAGGTTTGACTAGTAATAAGAGATGTAAAACTCTGCTAGGCTTCCAATTCCCTATAAGAGCACATGTATCAAACTGAACTGAATGTTCGCTGATAGACACAAATCCAAAATGTTTACAGCATTCAGAGCAATAGGAAAGCATACCTCATGCCCGTCCTGGAGTGCCTCTCACTCGTCACTGCAAACCCTGCCCTCCCTTCGGCATCTCACTTCTCCCTCCGAACCCCGCTCTCTCTGTCCTCGTCCTGGTGCCATCCCCTCCTCTTCCTTATCCTCACCTCCTCCAAGGGCTCCCGTCCGTGCCAAACCTTCCTCTCTGCCAGCACTGCTTGTCCCCGTGCATCAGCCCTGGCCTCGCAGCCCGACCTCTATCCCCAAGCCCACTATCCTCGTGTATCCCTCCCTCCGTTTCTTTTCAGACGCTTGTCCCTGGTCTATCCATCCTACGTTCCTCCTACTGTTGCTATAAAGCTCTTAGCAGCTATCCGTTGCCCATTACGTAAGAAGAAAATGCTCCGCATAATTTCTGCGTCATTTTTCATCCCTGGGGCTGCTGCAGTCGTCTTGACGCTAGCTACCGTGTTTTCTCTGGCATTGTATCCTAGAACTGGAATTAAAGTATATTTTGCGACTAGTCCAGAACGCTTTTCTCCCGCTGCGCAGCCCTCGGCTTGTCCCCGGTGCCGTGTCTGCTCTCCACGTGCTTCGCTTGCTGGCAGGGTCTGCCTGGGTGCGATGGGGGCTGTGCTCCCGTTCACAGTTTTCTATTCTCGGGTGCGGAGCCAGTAGCTGCTTTGACAGGGTCACAGCTGTGCTTCCTTTTAGCCTTCTGATTAAAAAAAAAATAGAGTGTAAATAAAGGTGTGTGTGTGTTGTATTTGCTTAGCAAAGCGATTTGTTTTGCCCTGTGCCCCCCTTTTAGTTTTACGGGAGGTCTGTGTGTCTGATGTGAGGCTGATGGCCCTGAGCTCACCTGGCTCTAGGGGCAGTGCGTGCACCGGAGGGAGGTGGCAAAAGGAGGCCAAAGAAGCCTTCTCGGCAAAAAGGTGAAAAGAAAAGGCTGAGCCTGCTGCTGGGGGACTCGGCGTTTCAGGGATGGCCACGGATCTTGGTGGGCATCGCTTGTCTGGTGGCCCCGTATCTCCCATTGGGAGCTCCATCGGGATATGCTCAGGTTGGATACCGGTACCTCCCTGCTGCTCCTGGCGTGATTTCCTTGCTACCCTGCGCCAGCAGGAGGGAACTGCCCTCAGTCTGGAGGCTGAGCTCCTCTGGCTGTAGATACAGCTCCACCTTTCATCCTTTCACCTGCCGCATCCCCCAGGGAGCATCTAAAAGAGGACAGGTCAGGAGCAGCTCAGCTTTGCATTTGTGGCGTGGTGCAGCAATGTTACCCGAAGAGAAACATCTTCACGTTGCTGCGCCAGTGTGTGCAACCACCAGCTTAAAAGGGACGGGGCGAGGATGTGTTTCGTGTTGTGGTTGGTTGTGCAGGAGAATTGGCCTCTGTGGGATTACCAATGGTGAAAAGAAAGAGCAGGTAAGGAATGCTGCCCAAGGGGTGGATCCCCCTTCCTTAAAAAAAAACAAAAAACAACAACAGCAACAACAACAAAAAAAAAAAAAAAAAAAAAAAAAAAAAAGATTGGATATGTCATCATTCTGTAGCCTCTCTTCCCTTTCCTCTACAAGCAAAACAAGTGAGGCACATGGACGTAAGAATTTTCCTTAAGGCCTATGGCATCTGCATGTTCCATGGGATGAAGGCATCCCACTGGGAGGAGGAGGTTTCAAGGACCCGAGTCAAGAGCCAAGTCCTGGCTGAGGTGCTGTTGAAGATGTCTTTGCTCTTGGGGACGCAGGGTTGTGGGTAGCTCAGAGAGGAGTTAGGAGGGCACTAGCGTGTGGAGCCAATTCCAAACTGAGCCACCGAGTATCTGGACAGAAGGACCAACTCTTTTAAGACCTTCCCTGCGCCGTGTTTCTCTTTTAATTAAGTCCTTAAGTTGAAAAGCGTCTACGGTGTGCAGGTGCTACCGCGTTTGTTGGATCAGTAGCCGGAGCAGCTGGGACAGCACCCAGGCTGTTCAGTCCCATTCCTTCCTCTTCAGCACCAAGGGAAATCCCTGCTGCTGTCCCACCCCAGCCCCAGAGGTGACTGTGCTTTGCTCGGCCTGCCCTGGCCTGTGTCTTCCTTTAGCAAGAACGGTTAAATAGACCCTGTTTTCTTCTGGAATCACCACAGAGGCATTTCTGAGCCCCTCCTTTCTCGTTTCTTGCCCTAATTCTCTTCTCTGCTTTTATTGGTTTTCCTTTTCATTTGCCGTTTTCTTCCCCCTAAGCCTGACTCGGAGCCAAGATGATTTGCATGCATCCGAGGGAAGAATCTGCCATTAGCACGGCTCTGTCTCCTCTCTTTGATAAGATATATTTAGCAATTGCTTTTGGGTGGCTTTTTTTTTTTTTTTTTTTTTTTTTTTTTTTTTTTTTTTTTTTGCTGCTCAGTTACTTTAAAAGAGCAGGTGCTGGGAGCGGAAAGGGAAAATTAAAAATACCTGCTGTCAGATACCTCTGCCTTGGCGGATGCGCTCTGGTACTGCACAAAGAGAGCGCGTGAGCTGAGTGGATAACAGCTGCCCCTCGAAACCCTGATTTGTAATTCTAATTTTGATTTCCAATAGTCTCTTTCCGCACTGCTACAGATTTCCTGAGCAGCTCTTTGCTCCCGCGCTCCCTGCTGCAGCACTCCCCGGTCCGTGATCAACGAGCAGCCCTGGGGTTTTGGCGGAGGAGCCGGCCGCTCGCAGCGCCTGCCGAGCCCCTCTGCCTGTCTCCCTGGGCTCCCTCCATGCGGCTCCCAGTGCCCAACATCCCCCCTTGCTTCACTGCAGCTCTTCTTCCCCCTTCGTGTCTCCTCAGGGAGAAGCTTTCCAAAGCAAAGCTCTTTCTGGAAGCGCCTTGCACTACGGGGCAGCTGGGCCAGTGCTTCTTCAAGCCCAGTTTGTTGTTGGTCCCTCCATAACCACCCGCCTCCGCCACCCTGCAACGAGGGGTGTCGGGGAGTGCAGGCAGGAGGACCCAAAGCTCAAATGATGGTACCAGAAATGCTCCTCACCGGCTCCCAGCGCTTGATGGCACTTTTGGGGCACAAGCACAAAGGTGCTGTGCCTCTGTCCCCAGTCCCTCCTTCCTTCTCTCATATCTACTTCATTTATATGGTCTTGGGGATGGAAAAAAAAAAAAAAGATTTCTTGCTTTGCAAGGCACTTCCTAACCCAGAAACAACAGAAGTGGGGCCTGGGGCTAGGCGGCTGCGTGCAGGGTTTGCTGGGCAGTGCGGGGGTAAAGCGATAGCTGGTTCCCCTGCGGATGACACTCCTACCCTGGCGAGCACAGCTGCAGGCACAGACACAGCTCTTCCACTGCAGGCGCTTATGTGACCCATCCCCGATCCAAACATCACAAGCCAAATGTCCCCCAGCCCAGGTGACACCGGCGCACGGCCGGGACCTCCCCGGTGGGAGCAAAACACAGCAAGGGCCGTCTCTGTGGTGCTGGAGGAGTTGGGCAGGCGGCAGGGCGGGCGCTGGGCCGCGGCATTGAGGTGCTGGGTGCTTTTTGTGTTCCCAAACAAGGGCTGATAATGCCGGCTGCGGGGCTGGAGCTGCCGCGGGCTGGAGAGCTCGATGACACAGGAAGCGCGTAATCAAATCAGATCTAGAACAGAATACAGACACCGGAGCACGCAGACGTAGCTGGCCTATTGCATAACCGTAATGAAGCGGAGGGTGTTATAAAACATTGCATCCACTGTATTCCCCACTGGAGAGCTGCCTCCTTTTGAGCAAAATATCTTCTTGCTCGCTGGAAAAGAAGAGCAGGAAAGCTAAGGCCCTAGGCCCTCAAGAGGAGCTGACTGTGCATTTGGCCCCTACTGCTGTTCCAGCTTTTCTGGGTATCTGCGAGACACTTGACTTGTTTCTTCCTATGTACCAAGGTGGGAGAGGATGACGGGTCTCCCGCTGCTCCTCCGGCGGTGGCGCGGGGAGGAGGTTTCTGTGTACACTGCGACTTCCCCGCCACGGCTCCTGCCATGGGCACGATGCGCGGGCAACTCCTCGCGCGAGGGCAGGAGGCGGCTGCGGTTCGTGAGAAATGTCGGCACCGGCTGCCGCGTCGATCACAGCACGGGCAGAGCGGGGAGCGAGGAAGGAAGGAGGATGAGGAGTGCAAAACCCTAGAGCCCCAGCAGCCGGACCCTCCCCTTGGTCCGTCTTCCTTTGGTTCCCATTCGCATCCATCCTTATGGGATGTTTTCCCTTGCTTAGTTTGGCCTTTCCTTGGCACATTTCTTCCCTCCTCCTCTTCCGCCACAGACCGGGCAGAAAGTTTGTGGCAAAGTGCAGCCTGCAGGTCACTGCTGCCACCGCGACAGCTCAAGCCACACGTTTATTCCGGCTGCAGCCCGGCGGAGCGACCGGGGCCATGTGGGAATAGCGCGGCCTTTGGCTCCCCTCAGCCCCAGGGAGCGGCACCGCCCGTGCCCGCAGCACCAGCCGTTCAGCCAGGGCAAAGCGGGCCCTTGGCCGCGCCGGGAGGACGCGCAGCCGCCGTGCAGCGGCATTTAGCGGCGCGATGGCTGCGCAGAATGGCCGCGGGAAGCCGTCGTGGCCGCGACGCTCAAGGACGAGCCTGGCCCCGCTCTCCGCGCCCCTTCGGCACCGAAGCGCCCGGCTGCGGCGGCGGGCGCAGCGC